>CAWUFW010016750.1:0-294440 GCA_963921515.1 Calotriton arnoldi | reverse complement strand
CCAGCATACACAGATTTCCTTCCTTTAAGTGAGCTTCCCTGTGAGGTGGTGTTCTAGTGGTGGCAAAATATCAGGCAGTGTTTGTTGGTTATATTTGTACCACTGCCTTGCTCTATTTGTTGTTGTGTTTGTACATGTCATGACACAGTGACATATCACTATGAGATGGCATGTATTGTGTTAATCTAACTGACATACACATCTTGGGATGATTATCTTTTGGTTGCTGTTGATTTGCTAGGGGTGGATGGTTTGACTGTCCCCTTGAGAGTGATGTGTGTGTATTGGCACACAATATTGTGTATATTAGTTGTGTACTCACCAGGCTCTGGGATGTCTGTTAGTCCATATACGCTCACTGGTGGTAGGATGGCCCGCACCTTCTCCTCCCAGGGCCTGAGGTATACTGGTTTTGCAGGAGGGCCACTGCCGGTGTGCTGGCACAGGAGGTAATCCTTCTTGAGTAGGTCTCTGACCCTCCTGCGCACATCATACCACCTGTTCTGGATGTCTTCCTTTGTGCGCAAACATGGTGATTGTGCGTTCACCCTGTCGACGATCCTCGCCCACATCTTGGTTTTCTGCGACATGGGGGTCTGTTGGACCAATGTGCCAAACAACTGTGGCTCTACCCTCAGGATCTCGTCTATCATGACTTCCAATTCACTATCTAGGAACTTTGGATTTTTCTTTAGGGGCATGGTGATGGGTGGTGGTGGTGATTGATGTGTGTGTGTGTGCAAGTGAGGGTGTGTGAGTGTAGGTTTTGCTGTGTGTGTGTGAGGGTGCTATTTGTTGAGGTGCTAATGGTGTGTGGCTTTTGTGTTGGATGAGCTGTGTGTGTGTCTGTGTTTGCTGTGTGATGGTGTTGTGTGCTGGCAGGTCAGTGGAATTTGCAAAGGATCATGGTAGGGATTTGTGGGCTTTATGTAGGTGGAGTTGGGGGTGTGTCCTTGTTCCATTTTTTTCCCCCCCTGTATTTATTGGCTTTGTCATTGCTTGTTTGGCCCTTTTTTTTTGTATTTTTTCATTAGTGATTATTGTGCATGTAGGAGTCGTTCTTCTGACCGAGTAGGACGTTGCAATTGTCTCGTGCGCGCCTGTCCGAGTCGTTCCCGCTGTGTTTCAGCTCCGTTTCATATGCGGCGTACGCGTCGTTCACGGGGTATTGTGTTTGTTTGGCTGGCTATTGTATGCGTGTCGGTCGTACGGCTTGGGCTCCGTGCGAGTCGGTCTGATTTTGCACCCATTGCATCGTACTGCGCGGGTCGGAGTTCGCGGGTACGTTTCGTTCGGGTTGTTTCTTGGTGCGTGTCGGTCGGTGCGATTCGCGTGGTTTCCCGGCCGGATAGCTTGTTTCCGGCCGGGTCGGTCGTTCGCCTTTGAGTTCCGTGCGAGTCGGTCGTGATTTCCATGCATTTCATCGTACTTCCCAGGTCGGGCAACGCCGGTACGTGTCGGTCGGACTATAATCCCGTACCGAGTCGGTCGGTATTTTTTCCGGCCCGAATCGGAATCGGCCCTTTAGTGTTTGAAAATACCACTTTTAGAAAGTAGGTATTTTCTTGCCTAACCATCCAGTGTGCCTCTGCTAGGTTTGTGTATTGCATGTCTGGCTTTTGGATGACAGGGGCTGGAGAGGGGCAGCGGCTCCAGAAGTCTGATGAGCCAGGGCTGGGCTGAATAGGCTTGGTCTGCATTTGGAGTGGTGGGATGAGTAGCACCTTCACCAGAATAGGGCAGTGTCTGCCTTCCACAATGACGGCTCCGCCCCCCTGTGGTGTGTCTGGAACCAGAGCTCACACTGACAATGGCGATTGTTGTGCACTTGCAAAGTGCCCCACAGAACTAGTTTTGGCTGGGTACAGACACTCTCTGCCTTCAGAGAACAAAGGATTTTGGTGTATAAAAAGAGAGGCCCAGACCCCAGACTTTTAGATCACTTCTGGGAAATCAAGAGAAACCTTTGCCAAGGAGAAGAGCCGGAGAAGCTGAGGAGGAATACTGCCCCTGTGCTGTTTGCTGTCTGGGGTTGGCCTGCAGTGGCTATTTGCTGCCAAGGAAAGGAGAAAAGGACTTTGCTGTTTGCTATGTTCCCTGCTTGAGGAAGATCTCCAAGGGCTTGAAACTGAGCTTGCCTCTTGTTCTGAAGTCTCAGGGACACAAAGACTTCACCACCAGCTCCCCTGAACTTCCTTGCTGGGAGTTCTGACCTGCAAAGAGGTGCCTGCTGTTGTTTTGGACCTCTAGAGACTGTTTTCCGCTGGGAGCTGGAAGAATCCACGCATCGTCCCGGATCGTCGCGTCGCATCAAGGCGCCAAGTTTGTGGCATCGTTGGGGGATGCAGTAAGAAACCGACGCATCACCTCCCTACGCAGTAAGAAACTGACGCATCACCTCCTCTCCGGTAAGGAACCAACGCATCACCTCCTCTGCGCAGCAGTAAGGAACTGACTCATCACCTCCCCCGGAGCAAGGAACCGACGCATCACCTTCCCTGAGTGTAGGAACCGACACATCACCTTCCCTGCGGCCCATTTTGTGTGTTTGCGTGATGCATCCCAGGTACTTTGTGTGAAAAGTGTTGCATCTGCAATTTGCTTTGAACTGAACTATTTCTACCATCTGAAAGTCATATTTTTATTACTGTATTGTGGATTTTTGTCGTTTGGTCTTGTTTTGGTTTAGATAAAGATTACTTATTTTTCTAAACTGGTGTGGTGTCCATTTGTAGTGTTTTCCATGTATTTCTGTATATGTTCACAAATGCTTTACACACTGCCTCTGAGATAAGCCTGTCTGCTCGTGCCAAGCTACCAAGGGGGTGAGCAGGGTTTTTTTAGAAGTGTATCCCCCTTACCCTGACTAGAAGCAAGGGTCCCTATTTGGACAAAGGTACCTACCTCTGCCAACTAGAGACCCCCATTTCTAACAATAACCATGTGCAAGATAAGTAAATATTAAAACTCATTATTGTAGCATTCATGTAAGATAGCCATACTACCAGATTATGTTTTTAGGAAACACTAATCACATCAGTCTTTTTGCAGGAAGTCCAAAGACCACAGTTGCCAGCATTTCGCACATTTTACCCTGTCTACATTGCCCTACATCCCTATATGTTGGGTCTACATATACAACTGTCTACACATATTTCACATTGCACCCAATTCACTATCCTTATCAGAGACTTCACTGTAATGTCTCGAAAGTCTCTTTTCCCAGTTATTATACAACTCTAATGACGCTTCCTTCATTCCATTAAGATGAAGCGGTGTATCTGTCTCCCTTAAGGGGCGTTCAGTATGGAAAGGGTTTTCAATCTCGGTTTTCCACTCAATTTGCTAGATAGAATTTGTTTAGATAATGTCTTGAGTCAAGTGTGGGGGTTTGGCCATCTAATTCCGTCAAGATAATCAGTCAATGGTAATGTTCTGTGTTGCACAACCTACATAAAGAATCATAAAGTCCTTATACCCCACATGTTCTTTCATTCTGCACCATTTAGTTAAACACAGGCACTTCCTAGTAGAAGGCTCACTAATGTCAACATAATACGTACTTTGGCATGGATGTTCTCCCCACTTTTGGGATTAACATAAGTTTGTTAAACTCTGTTGCGGAGCCTACTAATTCTATTACAAGCTATATTGCTGTGTTTGTACTGTTTGTTACTGTTAGTTGATATTTCAGGCTGCCAACATTATGTTACACTTACTTGGGGGCTGAGAGTACTCATACCTCTTGTCGACACTCCTCCCAATTCTCCGTCAGTTAAACCTTGTCTCCTGGAGACTACCCTTGATTTGGGGTTGGGGTGTGGGGCTCATTGATATTCTTTTGAGATGTTCATTTCTTTCTTTTTTCTCTCCCAACTGGGCTTTGCTAGGTATCTATCTCCTTTCTCTCTCTCTCTCTTCCACCTTCCCCTTCCTGCTCTCACCTTTACCTCTGCTCCCGCCATTGTCAGGTTACATGTCCACACTCAAGAAAACCTATTAGCATACCTACCTCTCTTACATGCTCCACTAGCACCAAAAGACACTCAACATTTCAAAGAGAGTCCCATGACTGCTGTTAAGTTTGTATCCCTCAACACCAAGGGCCTGAATCATCCGGTTAAGAGAGAGAACATTAGTGATTATTTCAGTAGTCTAAAGGAGGATATAGTCTTTCTTCAGGAAACAAAAATCACATATAGGAAGGCTCTTACAATGACGACAGGTTGGGTGGAAATGTTGCTTCCTCAGGTGCACTGAAAAAATAGAAATGGGGTTGTTACCCTGGTTTAAGTTGTATATCTCACAAACGGGATAACAAGGTGCGATGGCTTTTATCAAGACAAAAAAATGGGGAGTGTGAGCTCTACACACTAAACATCTATGCTCCTAATATCAACAATTTTGGGACTCCCTAAATGCTAAATTGTTGCTTCTTCCACAAGACGCATCCATTATATATGGGGGGACATTTATCCCCCCATGGACCAGATACGTGATAGACACTCATTCTCTGCATTTAGACGACCCAAGTCTCATAGAACCATGAGCAATCACTTTGCTAGTCATAAACTCAATGAAGTATGGAGACTACTTAACCTGGTTACAAATGATTTCACCTTCTTTTCTCCTCCCAAGCTACTCTTGTATTGACTATTTACTCACGCACATGTCCCTCTTACAATCAGTAGCTGATGCGACGATTGAAACAACAATTGTATCTGATCATGCAGCTGTGACCTTAACATTCTTAAGCATGATCAACCTACGTGAAAACAATTCCTGGCATCTAAATGCCTAACTCCTGGATGATGTATCAGAAGTTAAATCTTTCCCCAAAAGAATTAGAGCTATTCCATGGGGAAAACAGAAATGTGGTCTGTTCCCCAGTTACCCTATGGGACACCTTTAAGTGTTACTCTAGAGGTCCAGCCACCAGCAATACGGCTAAGAGAAACAAAGAGGTCAAGCGCACACTGGATGCCTTAAATGCCTAAATCAAAATAACTGAAATCCAATATAGGCAAACTAAAATACCAAAGGTTCTAGACAAGCTCAAACACTTGAAATATTAGTATAATAAAATTGCCAGCAAACATGCACATCTCTGGGTCCATGATCAAAAAGCAAAAAAAGCTACTACACCTCAATAAAGTGGGAAGGCCATTGGCTGATTCTTAAAATTCAAAAGTAACAAATCATTGATCACTGGCATCAGAGACTCAGATAGCTCCATTAGAACTAAACTAAAGAAATAGCTATCATTTTAAAACGTTTACACTTTGCTTTACAAACCAATGGTGCTTACTGACAAAATAGCCTGGCTATATTTTCTCAAAGACAATCTGCAACCCAATTATGTGTCCGGTACTGAAATAGCAAATCTAAATATGCCCATCACTAAAACAGAAATCACTGAAGCCATCAAATAAATCCCTGCTGAGAAGGCTCCTAGTCCAGATGGGTTCCCAATTAGCTTTCATAAAAACATGATAGATTCATTTTTTTATCTGCCTTGAGGCCACTCTCAACCACTTCGTTAATACAGGAAAGTTCTCAGGCTCTGTGGCAGAAGCAACGATAGTAGTAATCCCAAAAGAAAGAAAAGGTAATTCAGACCCAAGCATTTCAGGCCTATTTCCGTAATTACTATGGAAGCCAACATTTATGTGAAAATTGTAGCTAAATGCCTCAAACCTATAATTTCAAATTTGGTTCATAAATCCCAATCGGGATTTCTGAAAGGAACGTTGCAATCGACAATACCAGCACCTCATGTCAAATTATTGAAAGACCCCATCTTACCACCTCTCCTGTGGTGGCTATCGTCGTGGACGCTGTAAAGTTCTTTCACAAGGTGACTTCCCCCTATTTAGAGGCGATACTGCATCAATCAATAACATATCAATCAATCAATCAGAACTTGTAGAGCACGGCATATCACCCGAGAGGTTATCCAGGCACTGGCCTTCACTTAAGTAATATGGTTATGGCTTTATACACCAACCCAATAGCTAGAGTTAGAGTCAACGGCTACCTTTCAAAGTCCTTTCCCCTCCAACAGGACACTCAGCAGGAAAGTCCCATTTCCTCATTATTATTCACGTTGGACATTGATCCTCTGCTACAACTGATAACAGTTCTGAGAAGATTAAAGTTGTTGGCTTCAAATCATTCCAACTCCAAACGTTGACGTTTGCTGATGGCATTTTGTTTTTTTACTAAAATTGCTGACTCTGCCATCACTGCTCTATAGGGCACGGTACAACGTTTCTCCGCAATTTCAGGTTGCAGTCTAAAAAGGGGAAAAACTGAACGCAGCCTGCCACCTATTCTGTGGAGTGACGAGGAATTGAGCCTAATCACTGCCGACGATCAGGGCTTCACAAGATGGCGGTGTCCCCTGACTTGCCACTAACCTCCGTGCACCTGGCCGTCTGAGGACCCCCGCAGTGTTTGCTACTGCATGTTTTTCTACACAGCCGGCTGCCCAATCTGCGGAGTTACGCAGAGCGGGCCAATTTTGATGCTCATCTGCTGCCATTGATTAGCGTTCATTAAGTTTAAATTAAAATTAAGAAGATTAAATTATTATGGCGGGGACCGGATCTCCTCAGCCACTGAGAAGTGCTCATCAAAATGGCGGTGACCTGATCTCCCCAGTCATGCCTCCAACCTCCGTGCACCTGGCTGTTCTGGGGGCCCCCGCTGTGTTGCGGCCGCACAATCTTGCGATCTAACAAATCGCACTGTGCCTCAACGCAGCCCCTAGCCCATCTCTGATCTCTAACCTCCGCATGTGCCCTGCCGACGATCCATCCCGCTGAGAGCACTTTAAATTAAGCATATAACAGGGCTTTCACTCACCGTTATCTGGCCTTAACGCAGCCCTCAGCCCATCTCTGGACCTCTGACCCTCTGCTGTGCTGTCCTGACTACCCTTCCCACTGAGGACACCTCCAATTGTTCCTGAGGTAAGACTTATACCCACCCGGATCAGGACTATGTAGAGCTCGCTGACTGCTCCAACCCCTGCTGAAGGCTCCGCCACAGCCCCGACGTCTTCGCGGAGTGGCCGTGATTACCGGTGCTACTGAGGGACTGTGTGGTCTGCTGCGGCAGCCCCCTGGGCCGTGCACTCCGCGGCGAATACTTGGATGGCTGTTGGTTTTCCTCCGCAGCTCCTTAGGGCTCTTGGCTGCCTTGATTGCTGGCACAGCAGTGGGCCTGCGATGGCCTGATGTGCCCCAAAAACCAGGGTTCACCTGATTGCCTTTCGGCCGTCGAAGCCTACGCTGCCTCTGATGTCCTGTGGGTTGACTGCAGGGATGGTCCGACTGAGACATTGCCTGACCCACACTGATGTCGTGGACATGTGCGATTGAGGTGTATGTCGATATTTCTTCCCTCTTTTTCCGGCGGTCATTCCTTCGCATACTGGTCGTGTTAACTTTTACTCGTTTTTTTTCCCTATGTTAATTGCTTTTCTTTTTTAGGCACTCTCCCATTGGTGTACTCGATGTTGATTGATGTTTTTTACCCATGTTTACTGTTTTTTGAGCATTATTCCACTACCGCAAATGCGCAACCGACCTCTCCTCCCATACACTCATATAGAGCCTGACCTCTCAGCCATCCCTCACTAAAATCCTGCTGCGCCAAAAACGCTCCTCCCTGGTTCTCCATCATTCTCTTTTTTTGTCTCTGAGTTCCCCTCCGCAACAGCTATCTCAATACCAGCGCAGACTAGACTCCCATGTGAGCCCACAGACAAATCTTCAATCCTTTAGCAACCGCCCGCAATCCTCTGACGGTCATCTACTTAACATAAACCTAACGTCTAAATATTGTTGTATTTTCTTTTTTATAATGCTGATTTAATTGTTGTGCTGCTCTTTCTTACTTATTCCTTACCCCTCCCCTCTTGCACAAACCCCCCATCCTACTTCAACCTCCAACCCCTAACTCCTTGTTGTACACTTAATAGCTCTATATCACTCCACCCCCCTTCTCCTACATATTGACCATCATGTCCCACCTAAGTCCCACACCCGCGTCCCATTCCAACCCGCTCTCTCCTTCCTTAACCCCTCCCTCACCAGACATGGCCCCAACTCTTGGTCCATTCCCTACCCTTCCAATCTTTCAAAAAACACCAAGAAAAATTTGAAACATAAATTACTAATACGACATCCTGAAACCCTAATTGTGGATAACTACCACAGCCTCACGTCTCCTATAAAAACCAACTACATTTTCTATTCTAAACGCCCCTCCAAATGGAAGAGCACCTTCCTACGCCACCTCCCAGTCACTAAATCTAACAATATTCCTTACGGTTTCAAACTCTCTACTACTCCCTACCCTATCTTTCCCGGTGAAATTGACATCTCCATCTTTAAAACTGGAAATATCCTCATACAAGCCTCTGAACACAACCTCAACATCTTTGAGCATCATTTCAGCACTCTGTCCCACCAGCTGTCCTTACTTACTCCCACCCCTCTACTCCCCAACCCCTAGACACGTCCTTGTGCTCTCCTGCCTCCCCGACGAATACCCTTCCTCCCCTAAACATCTCTAACCTTAAGGATTTATCACATTCTATGCCTTCCTATCCAGCACCCAACCCTGAACACCCCCCAAAACACCTCAAACACTAGCACCATCTCCCAAACTCCCATGCTCTCCAACGACCGTCACCTTTTGTCCCCTAGCTCCACTTCTAACCCCTCTCCTTCCCCCCCAATCTCCCCTCCTAGCCCACACCACCACACCCCCTCCTGCCCCTACTCCCCCTCTCCGAAATTCCCCCCACCCCCAACTCTGATGTTGCCTCTCCACTCAACCCTTACTCCCTCTCTTCCCCACTTATCACGACCCCCTCCCATATAACTATCCCATCCCTCTCCATGCCTGTCCCTCCCACACACTGCCAGTTCACCCCTCTTCCCCCCAGGCCTCCCACACTCCCACAACTTCTGCACTCCGCCTTCCATCCCCCAGGCCTCTTACCCTCTCCGAACACCAGACATCCACCCCCGAACAACTCCGAACATGCCCCCTCCCCCTCCAGCCCCAAACACCACTTTAACTATCCCGTCCTTCCCTACGCCCCCCACACCGGCAGCCAAAACCCCCTCTCCCCCACAGACCTCCCCTTCTCCCCCAGCTTCAGCACCTTTCTCCCCTCTCTCCCCCCACAGACCTCCCCCACTCCCCCAGCTTCAACACCTTTCTCGCCCCCAGACCTCTCGCCCTCTCTGAACGACAGTCCCCATCCCCCAACCTACTCAGAACATACCTCCCCCCCTCCTCCTGCCGCAACTACGTCCCACCTCACCCTTCTAACTCAAACACTTTGCAACATTGACCGCAATATCTCTTCCTTGATATCTGAACTCGCCCGACTTAGAGAGGAATTCAAAGACTTCAAATCCCCTAACACCAAAACCCGCCCCTCTTGGTCCACTCCACCATGCATTGGTCCCCAAAAACTCTCAAATCCCAAACCTTGGAAAACCATACCACTACACAACCGTACACATAGACCTCTTCGCACCTTGAATGACCACTCCGCCACTGACCTCTCCGACATCTGCAACTCCTACACACCAAAGACCTCACTTAAGGATACGGCCTTTACTCACTCCAACATCCCTGTTATTATAGGGCCAGCAGAACCCTCACCTCCCCCTGCTCCCCCAGACCCTCCCTCAACTTACCTTCATCCACTCTTGCCCCCCCCCCAAAAACAACCCTAAGCCCCTGGCCTGCATGCTTGTGAACTGCCGCTCGGCGGTTCGACATGCGACCGAAATTTCCGAAACTATCCTTAGTGAAGATTTAGACATCGGCTTCCTCACGGAAACCTGGCTCAATGATCAATCAACACCCATCCTTGATTTACTCTCCCCTCCAGGTTACTCTATCATCAGAAAAGACCGACCGAAGAAAATAGGAGGTGGATTAGCAATAATCTTTAAAAGCGAACTCCAGCTCTCCCTAGTCAAAAACACAGACTTCGCTACCTTTGAATACCTTGGAGCTGAACTTAAGATTAAAGGCGCTCCCCCAATATGACTACACAACATCTATCACCCTCCGGGTGAACCTCTTCCCTTTGCTGATGAACTATCTGACCTTCTTACTCAATCATCACTTTCTAACTCCAAAAATCTCTTCCTAGGAGACTTAAACCTTCACTGGAATGTGCCCAAGGACCCCACTATCAAACTTCTCAATAACCTTCTTGAGATTAACGACCTCAAACAACTCTGCCATTCCCCAACCCACTCAAAAGGGGCTACTCTTGACGCCATCATTGCAAATAATGATTTGGCATCCCTATCGATTGGTCTGACCACCACCTCATACTGTTCTCGATCTCCCCCTTAGCCCCGCCCGCCCCCTCTAAAAACAACAAAACCAAAATTTCAACCAGAAACCTTAATCTCATCCCCCCTGGTGTACTGGAGACTAAACTCCAAGCTCAACTTTACTGCACCCCTCCCTCTCTTAATGCAAATGAGCTCACTGAGCACTATAATAAAACTGTCTCCGAGGTCTTAGACCAACTTGCACCACCCAAACTAAAAACTCAAAAAAATATCCCGCCCAAATCATGGTTTAACTCAGACCTCAACAATGAAAGACGAGCACTTAGACTGGCTGAAAGAACTTGGAGACAACACCCTTCCCTCTCCAATCTCGTCCTCCTTCGAACTGCTAGATCTACTTACAAGAAACACATTTTCTCTGAAAAAGCATCCTTCTTTCATTCACAAATCGCCCGTGCCAAAAATAGACCCAGAGAACTGTTCAACATTGTTAGAAACCAAACTTCCCCCGCCCCCCTCAATTTGACGGCCACCACTAGTAAATGTGAAGAAATTGCTAACCTTTTCTCCGAAAAAATTGCCAAAATTGACCAATCCTTCACGTTAACTCAGATCCCTCCCAACTCCCAATATACCCCTGCTACTACCCCAACACCCTCCCCTCTGTTCCTACCCCCTTCCTCCTCCCCACACCAACTTTCCACAACCCCTCCTGAAACCTTCCCCGACATAACACAGCCCAAAAATAATGCCTCCTAGCAGAATTTCCACCCAGTTTCCGAACTTGAAGTCTTTAACATCCTGTCCAAATTAAAACCGTCCTCTCACACAAAAGACCCTCTCCCGTCTACCCTCGTCCAAGATCTTAAACACGTCATTGTCCCTTATTGGGCCAATATCATCAACTCCTCCCTTTCCTCGGGGTGCGTCCCTGTCTCCCTCCAACTCGGACAAGTCACGCCCATTCCTAAAAACCCTAAGACCGACCCTAACAACCCTAATAATCTCCGCCCCATCTCAAACCTCCCCATTCTCTCAAAAGCCCTTGAAAAATGTGCCCTTCTTCAATTGGATAAACACATTGACACTTACAACCTACTCGACCCCCTACAATCCGGCTTCCGTAAAGGCTGCAGTACTGAAACTGCATTGCTAAATATAGTTGATGACACCCACCATACCTTGGATAATGGCGAGTCCTGCCTACTCATTCTGCTCGATCTCTCTGCGGCGTTCGATACAGTTAACCATTCATCCTTACTCAATACTCTTAAACTTCGTTTCGGCCTTAATAGAACTGTCCTCAACTGGTTCACCTCCTATTTCCAACTCAGAACCCAGCAAATCAAAATCCAAAGCTTGCCTCTCTAGCCCCACTCCTGTCTCCCTCGGTGTCCCCCAAGGATCTATCCTCTCTCCTGCTCTCTTCAACCTATTCATGGAACCCCTTACCCTCATACTTAAACAGGCCGGTATTAACTATCACCTGTATGCCGATGATACCCAACTGTACTATAAAATCAAATCCCACGCAGATGTCCTACACCTTAACACCGCCCTTGCTAATATACAAACCTGGTTCTACTCCAACCATCTCAAACTCAATCCTAACAAAACTGAGATCATTCTTTTCTCTCCTAAAAACAACCCACTCCCCATCCAAACATGGATCAACGACCTTAGTGCCCTAAACTGCTCACTCTCCTTATCCGAGTCAGTAAAATCACTTGGCATCACTATTGACAGTAAGTTAACGCTCAATTCCCATATAAAAAACTCAGCAAAAGGAGCACTTTTCACGCTCCAACATCTCAAAAAAATCAAACCTTTCATTCCAGCGGAAGATTTCAAATCTGTTGTCCAATCATTAGTCCTCTCGAAAATAGACTATGGCAACGCCCTACTCTCTGGATCTCCCAAAGTACACCCTGCCCCCATCAAATCTGTTCTCAACCTAGCGGCCAGGCTTACAACTGTCTGCAAGCGCTCTGACCACATCTCGCCTGCGCTTAAGACCCTTAAATGGCTTCCTATCGAAGGCAGATCCTCCTATAAAATAGCCTGCATTACGTACAAAGCCCTTCATCAAAAGACCCCGCTTTACCTCTCAAACAAACTCAATAAAGCGGGCAGTACCCGACCGATGAGAAGTACCAACTCTCTCCTCCTCGTCCCCCTCTGTTAAAAAGAAAGCCGCACAATCTCGCTCCTTCTCTGGTAAGGCTCCCAGCATCTGGAATGCCCTCCCTAAAGAGCTACGACTCAACCCTTCATACACCAGTTTCAAAAAGACCTCAAAATACACCTACTCAACAAATACTGGGGTCCTTAACCCTTCTATTACCATACTTGCTACACTCTCCCCTCCTTTTGAAACCCTTGCCTTCCACCCTCTCTTCACCCCGCTTGTGTCGACCTCACCTATTCACCCCCTTCCCTACCCTTCTTCACCTTTTACTCCCCCTTCCACCCCTTTCGTACACTTACCCCCCCTTTTTTCTCTCTCCCCTAACCCTTACTTCTTCACAAAATAATGACTCTACCTCCTTTATACCGTTTAATAATTCGTAATTACTATATTCATGTGTTGTTTCGTAAATAGCCACTTCTTTGCACTTTTTATTGACTCAAGCGTAATTACTCAATATGTTCTCTTAGTCCACCATGTTTCTTAATGCTTCATTTGGATATCACTGTTTTGTATTCCATGTACTTATGTCATTCCAATGTAAAGCGCTCTGATACCCCCGGGTGGAGCCAGCGCTATATAAAACCTTTTAAATAAATAAAATAAATAAATGTACACTGCCTCCCCACATGCTTGAGTGATTCCGGCCTACACTGGCAACCCAAATGTATCAACTACATTGGAGTGCAGTTCTTCAATGATCTACTATCCTTAGTAAGACAAAATAAAACATAACCCCTCGACAAACTTAAACACCTACTAGTGTCTTGGTCCCTCAGACAGAATCTATAAAAATGATGACACACCATTGATTAATTTCATATCTAGCATGTTACCAGACATCTGTTGGACCATTTTATCTCTTCAGTTGCCAGAATGACCTCTTGTTTTCTGTGGAGCAACAAAAAGGCCAGACTCTCCTATAATACAGTGCGACTACATCATAAAGACGGAGGGTGCAGCCTCTCTAATTGGTTCCACTCCCAAATTGCCTATCTTGCAATGTAAAGAACACAATGGTTTTGGATAATAATGATTCCCAACCTTATTGGTGCTGTATAGAAAAAGTGTTGTGGGCACACCAACACCTTATTGCGATCATTATGATGCCCCACTTTGTCCCCTTACATTTGCACCAAATCCTTGAGGATACCACCAAAGCAATTCTTCTCTTAGATATGAAAACAGAGATGTGTATATCAAACTCCAAACTTATTTCTCTGGTATTGTAAAAAGACTGCAGTTGCCCTAGCATATGTTAATGGGAGCCACAGGGTGTAGAGAGGCATTTCAGTAGTCTGAGATCTGTACTCTGCTTCCAGACCTCTGTCATTCATGGAACTTCAGCTTTCTAAAAACGTAGGGATTTTTACACATTTCTAAAATTAAAGGTGAAAATATATAAAAATGACCTCCTTAGAGAGCCGGTAATAGGCTTCCTCCTATTGAAATGTCTAGCATCAGGTCACACCGCATCTAAAATCTACAAGTTCTTAAGTTCTCATACAGATAAATTCTGCTTTTAATTTGAGATGAGGGATTACCAAATCTCACAGAATATCCAGTTCCACTTCATAATGAAGGGCTAACGCTAGCAGAGTATGCCCTAAATACCACAAGATACACAAAATATACTCCAAGATCATTGAAATAAAGTACTTGGAATCCCTGATCAGACACAATATACAGTCTCACAGAGTAGGGGTAACAATGGCACAGAACACAGGGACACATGAATAGGGAGAGTCGTACCATACTGAATTAGCAACTCAACTTAATAAGCAAGACGAACTCCAGAACAGGTAGTACCACAACCTACTGAACAACTAAAACACTGAGCACACATCAGGATGCTACCTAGTGTTACATTGATTGACTATCCCCATGCTTCAGTTTCTTGACAAAACATATAGGGTCTGATTCACAAAGGGAAACTTACACTTCAGTGGAAGTTTACGATTGTTTGCTATTCACAAAGGTATATTACAAGTAGTATTTTTAAGACTGTGGAGTCTCCGCACATAAAAAGATAGGACAGTCCTATATTTTCATGTGTGGAGACTTCACATTCATAAAGATACTAGTATCTGGTGAATAGCAAAAAATTTAAATTTACACACAAGTGTACGTTTACCTTTGTGAATCAGGCCCTGACTCCCCAGTTAATTCACAACAAGGCTGACAACTGGTGGCATGGCTCACCCTTGAGATTAAACATGCTCATTCACTGCAATAAAACACACACTCTCATAGAACATGAAAGCCAGGTTTATCATGCCCACAATAGCAAGGACTTAACTCAAATTGTATGGTGAAGGGGTAAAAACAGATTGACAAAGCATTAGTGGCAAGTTTCCTCTACCAAATTAATGTCCAACATGGAATTTGTGTAGCACAAAAAAATGCCATAAGCATGATTCCTCAGATTAAAAAATGTCCAGGGATAAACTCTCAAATGATAGCCTACAACGGCCCCTAGATTCTCCCACCGGCACATGGTCCAAGACTGACCATACAAATTGGAGGGTTAGAGCATACGTCTGAAATGTTATATACAGTGGACTTCCAAAAAAGCATAACCAAAAATACAGTGATTACAAATTCAAGCAGCCAGATTGTGCCCAAATATCTGAGAGTGTGCCCAGGTAAAGCTAGCAGTAAAATACTTCATTGGCTAGTGAGAGAAAAGAGAATCAAGTTTATAGAGTAACTGTTTAGTGGATTACAAATGGCTGGCAAGACTCATATCCCAAGTGTCAATAGCCACATCAATCAAAAAAACTAAACTGCGACCCCCTCCCCTTCCTTGAATCAAGAGAAACAGCAGTTGTCTCTGTCTATCCATTACCTCAGTGTAATCGCACCAACTCCAACCCATGTGAATTGTGAAATTTCTTTTGTTAATGAAAATTATACTGTGAATATGGGAAACAATACATTCATTTATGAAAACGAAATCGCGTTCCTTGTAACAAAATCGCCTGTTGTGAACTCTACATCAACCCCGACTCGCAAATACATAGGCAAGCTCTGAGACCCAGGCCCGGCGTTACTGATTTATAGGTCACAGGTGGGAGGGCACGTAGCTAGCAGATAACCGCATGAACAGGAAACCCTAGATCAAACCCACAGAAATGTGCAGCGACATTACAATGGTCAAGTGAGAATGGCCCCACTTCAGCACACATGGCCGGAGGTAAGCGTTCTCCTAAACACCATAATTGAGATGCCACATGAGTTAGGAACACACAGCCATTCAGAACACAGCACATGCAGTGATCAGGTGCTCCCCATGCCGGACGTCTGGACACGTTACCTACTGGCCACATTGTATCCACGCAAGGGTGAAACCCACCTGTAGTAACAATTCGACCATTTAATTTATGACTCCAAGGCAGCAACCAACATTCCGCACAATATATGGCTCACCGGAGAACTTTTACAACCTGATGAGAACTGTATTTAAGAAGGATCCCAACTGAATTTAAATTGACACCGTCCTCAGACCCTGTGCCTGTAACTGTTCTCCCGGCCGCTATGTTTAATTAAACAAACTGTTCGTCTTTTCCCAAATGCCTCTTGTCTCTTGTTCTTTAAGGTATTTTGAACTAGAGTGATATTATCAAGCATGTAACATGTAAGTAGAGAAACGATCAGCGCTTTTAATGCCAAAGTGCCAGCAGTTTTTGGTAGCAGATGATGGTTACGAGCAAATAGAGGGCGACATATAGATGTTTTTCTACAAATTGGATAGTTAGTCAAACTGAATGGTTCTAGTGCAATTCTGTAATTTGAACATGCACTTTCATAAACTATATGTGGATTCCCTACCTCAAATCCTTAATATCTCCCCAGCCACAGTTCTTGATGCTGTGTGGATTATCCTGATGTGCTAGTCGTGTTGAAGCAGTTGTTGAAGTTGCATTACATGACTATAAATAAGGCGTGTCTTGTGTGTGTGTGTGTGCATATTATTTGTGCAATTGTTTTGGAGTGAGTCAATTGTTCTGCAGAGCTACAAAGTGGTGCAGATTGTATAACAGTGCTGCTATGTCAATTGTGTTCTGTTACATGTTGCGGAATGCATCGTAATCAAGGTTGAATTTTTCATTGTATTGTACTGTTTTGTGCAAAATGTTGAAATGAAAATGGATAAAGAGAAAAGAACTAGTGTGAGGGGTTCTGAGTCTGAAGAAGTAGCGGGATATCAATTGAGAGAAGTGCACTGAGGAGCATATGTTCATGTGCTGTGGACAAGACCTAATCTCCTAATCATTACAAAGAATTTTCTAAAGCTTAGAGAAGAACCAGATAAGTCGTATACAGAAGTAGACAGAATTTCCAAGGTTGTTAGGATAGATTTGAGTGCGTTGTTTGAGATTATCATTCCTAAAGATTTGTGGGTGTAGTGAAAGGCAGTTGTGAATTGGCCACATGAAGACCCTCCAAGGGTTCCTCCTCAGAATGGTCCATCTACTAATATAATGGAGAAACATAAGTTAGTGAGTGAACATACGAAGACTAAAGTGCTGCAAAGAGAAATAAATTATAAGATTGACACAAGAGCCTGGAGAATCAGTACATGGATTCTACAAGAGATTGATGCTGATTTACATGCAGTAAAGTGGAGTTGATGACCCTGCAAAAGCAGGAGCTAGTGGATTTGTTTCAGCTTTTCTGTTTAGCTTGTGTCCAGAAATTATTTCACATATTAGGTAAAGTGTGATGTGTTTGCAGAAAGGTCTCTTTATAAACTTTTGAAATTATTGTAGTGATTATCTTGATGCAAAACAGAGGAAAATGAAGGAGAAACTTATGGTGGCACAGAAGAAATACTTTCAGAAAGGTGTCAGGAAAGGTTCACAGTTGTCAGATCTTGGTTTCGATTCTGGTGTTGTTGCAGGTACAAACTCGAGTATGCAAGGAGTTGGTGTGCAGACTAATGATTTTCAATCTATGCAAAATGGAACAACGTTTCACAGTGTGTTCCTCAATGGTAGTGGTAGAACTTTTGTCAACAATTTAAGTGTAACTAATGCTAACATTAATATGCAGAAAAAGACTATGCCTTGTAATTTTTGTGGGAAACTAGGTCACTGGAAACAAGAGTGTAGATTTGATCAAGATATAGTGCAAAATGAGTTGCAAATGGGATTTTATAGGAAACAAAAATCAGATTATTAAAAAGTATAGGCAAAACGGGGGGTGTTAATTATCACAGGTTCTCAAACGGCACTTAACCAATAACGTGAAAATAATACTACGAAAGAAAACAATTGGATGCGGTGCCACAGGTGAGAAGAAACCCCTAAACCCACAAATTTGGACCAAGAGGTCCGACTGAATACATACAACAAGTCCTATGCACACGCATATAAGTAAAAGAACAGTACAACACAGGTTCTGTTGATCATGAATGAAGACGACGGTATCCTTATTTGAAATGTTCACTTTTAATGTTGTATTTCTGAGCAAGCCAGCCAACATGTGTTTCGTCAATGGGTTGTTGAAACCCTAGAATTCTTCAGGGCTGGAAACAACATGGAGAACAGCTTATGTCATAAATATGTTTTCATAGAAAACGGGCTGTACAAAAGACAATATGCACCTTTAGAAGTAATTACATTCAAAGGTGTGCCAGGGGTGTTCCTGGCCGTGGAGAGAAGCACCAAAGTTCAAAGTGGATCTGTTAAAGAATTTTAGAAGAAGGCCAGACGTAAACCTTAAGAGCCCTTGTGATCACGACATGAGGAGGCCCTAGTGGTGCGAGTGGATGAAAGAAAGCCTGGTCAGTGATAAGTGAAATTCTTTTTATAAGTGCCGGATCCTAAGTGAATTCAGGATTAAAACGTGTTTGCCAAGTTGAATATGAGGCATACTCAGGTGAGGTGCAGTAGTGCCCGTGTTTGCCATAAACTCAATCATGAAAAAGTGCAACAGCCTACCTGTTGCGAGAACAGTAGATGCTTAAACCTAAGATAAAATAAAAGGATACACACTCTAATCAAAATCAAAATTCCATGTGTGAGTAAACATGGATATTCCAGCTATAAAAATTAATATAATAGGCAGGTACGAGTATACCAGCTCACCTTGGAACCGGTGATAATTCCGACCCGGTAGGTCATAAATATTCTGCGATGCCAGTCTAAATATGATTCTTTATAGTTTCTGTGGTGTGAGAAATGATAAAGAATCATATTAAGACTGGGCAATTATTGACACAAAGGCATTTATTGATATCCTCTGGCACTCTAATTAAAAATGGATCTGGAATTCTGGATTTGTATGCTTTTCAATTACCTAAGGAAGCTACTGCTGTAAAATGTGCAGCACATAAGAGTGGAGATGATATGGCTACACTTGCCAACCAATATGTTAAAGGAGTTGCAAAATATTGTGCTCTTCTGTCCAGTATATTGGAATCAAATGTAGAATGTAATTCTGAAAAAGAGAAGGTGAAAAGAAAAAGTGGGTCACAGCAGGTTGTGTCATGAATGAGATTGGCAGATGAAGGTCACCTGATGAAATAAAATGTATTACATGTCAACATTTAAACATTTGCAAAAGGCTAAATTGACCTTAAATCGTGTGGGGCAGTCTGAAGGACTGTTAATTAGACTCCAAACAGATTTTGTGGAGATGATTAGGTGCAATGAATTGCGTTATATTTTGGTGATTGTCTTTTTCATGTGGCTAGAGGCATATCAAACTAGATGTGACAATTTGAATGTCACAAAGCTCTTATTGAGTGAATTGATCTCTGGATTTGGTTTGCCAGCTTTTTTAGAGTCAGATAAGGGAACACACTTTAAGAGTGAATTAATAAAGATTATATGTACCGCATTAAAGATCGGTCAAAGGTTTGATTGCAGTTATCGACCAGAAGTATACAGGGCTGTGAGAGAGTTAATGCTACTCTCAAATCAAAATTGTTCAAGATTTACAGTCTAACTACACTAAAGTGGCCAGATGCCCCACAAAGAGTTTTAATGAATGAGTAGCAACCCTAATAAAGTGACGGCACTCTCTCCTCACTAGATTATTATGGAGAGAGTAATATAATGCAAATTCCTGGTTTTCCCTCTTCTGCACTAGTGAATACTTCTTATGACTTTGTCCTGGATTACCTGAAACGTTTGGTTGATGTGGTATGACCTATCTCTCGTCAGGTCAAGTTTAATACATCATCAACAAAGTAGGAGCCCAGACAAAAGTTGGTACCAGGTGACTATCAGTTCATTTTTGAAGAACCTCCATGAACATGTTGTTAAAGTAAGCTGGTGGAGATCAAAGTTGAAAAGTTTTTGATGGAGTGCAGAAAAGACAATTTTTTTGCATTTTTGAGATTTAAAGGTGCCTACAATGTTTCCTTATTTAGAATCTGATTCCTTATTTTGAAAAAGATCAATTTTGTACCTTACGTATCCAGGCAAAGATGGTAGGTTTCTCATTAACTTTCTTTTGAATGCAGCTAATTGCTGATGACATATTGACATTTGACTATTTAGAAAGAGTTTTGTGATTTTTGATTTTTGCACCATATTTAGTAGTTTAGATTTTGATATTTGATATAATTTTTTCAGAAAGGGGTAATGACCGAAGGTAACAAGAGCTGTTGTTTAGTGTTAAAGATATCTTCTATACTGTTTTTGTTGATTATTTTGGTAGGTATTCTGGTTAGGCTTCACTCTTCAGTTGGATATGCCTCATATAAATCTGAAATTGATTTGTATTTTGGTACTAATAATCCTGGAAATAAAAGATTTAATTATGATGTGCCTATTACTGATTACAAAGATAACACCTCTGCTAGTTTGTTGAATGAGTATTTAGTCATATTAAGCTTATCTAATTGGTATGTATGTACATACTTGCCTGTTTCTGTCTCAGAGCTGGTGACCTGCAATCAATTACAATTAGCCTATGGGTTGAGTTTTAGTATATTGACATCCATTGTTCATGATCAAGGTTTTCGGGAGTTTAGTGATGTAGATGTAGATCTACCATTACAGAAATTGCCTAGTATAGGGGTCTTAGATGCTATTGCAGAACTTATAAAAGAAGTTAAGCCTATTAGCACTACAAACATGAGTGTTAAGAAGGGTGTGTGTAAAGTGAATTATTTGAGAATTTAATGAGAGAAGAGTATCAGATCAGTCGTTGAGGACTCTTACCTTAGAAGTCCATGCTGAGGCTTTGCAGAGATGATATGGACCCAACTCCACATGTCCAATCATTCTTATTCTAGAATTGAACTACACCAACGAAGTTGGACCTAGGGAAGAGTTTCTTGATTGACAGACACTGCTTGAGTTCATAAAAAATGCTTTTGAACCTTGAAACAAAACATACACTACTGAGCGCTATAGTTTCCTGGGACTAAGGGGGTCCACTACTGAACAACCTCCAAGATAATGTATCTCTAATTACCTGCGATCAGCTTGATCTTGCGTTGAACTATTTTGGGTTTTCCTTACAACGTCTAGGAGAGTTGGTTTTTTCTATTGTATAATTCATTTGGGCCCCCTTATAGAATGGATACTTCTCCGTAAGTACTTACAATTACACATTCAACATTATTCCAAACTTTTGACCCCAAAGGAATTACACTTCTAAAAGCACTCATTCACACAGCTATTATTATCACTTACAAAACATATGCTAATTCAGTTCAGAAACAGTGTCTCCCAGTTCTCTGTTCTGCTGATGGTGTTTTCTTTCACATATTTAAATGACACAGAAGAGAATTCCTTGTTGTTTTCACTGAAAGTTCTTGTAACTGATTTGTACTCATTCCAAACCTTACCAGAACAATCTATCCAGGTTAAATTATCCTTGTACTTATCATTCTAAATATGCATGCTATGCCTTGAATATTGTTTAACAAATGGTACCTAGTGTCAGGCTTGCTCCGTGCCCAATTGTGTGTGTAGACGGGGCAGAGCAAGCCTGGAATAAAGACCGCTGGCAAGGGCGGAAGAGCTATTCGCGTTCTAGTGTACGCGTGCGTGTCTTCCGTCCTGCCCTTTCACTCACCTCTTTGCTTCTGGGTCTCCTCTATGTAGTGTTCGGCATTCATTGTCGGGCTTGCAGTGCGGTGGCTCTCCTTCACTCTGTGGTTCCGTTTTGCTTCACCCGGCCTAGCAGTGACTACTTGAATAATCCTGCAAAGACAATGCAAATAACAAACTAAAGAATCCAGCGCTTGCTTCCAAATCGGTAAAGAGCACTTCCCATGATAATACAATGTGCTATACTTATCTGATGTAATTCTCCACGGAGTTTGGAGATTCCAATTCCTTTTGTGCATTACTAGTAAGCTATGAGAGAAACAAAAGAATAGTTAGGCACACCTGAAGTCAAGGGACTAATTACTAATTATTTTTTAGCCCTGCACAATTTTTTGTGTATATTCCTGTTTTCTTTTAGGAACCTATCCATTTGGGAAATTGTTTTTTGTTTTTTTCTTTTTGGAATGAATATCTGTTTTGGGCTTTTTACTGATTCTATGCTATCTCATCATTGTAGGTCAATTTGAATGCTAGTTTCACTTCATATATAAGAACTCTGCTCTGATTAGAGAAACACCTAACTTTCCCTTTTTACTTATGTAGATGATAACTTGATCCTGCTTCTACTAACTTACGATCATAAGTGGAAGAGGAGAAATGCACAGGTCATTACTAACTGACTGTGAATACATTTATAACAGGGGTGCATGGTGTTACATCAATAGTATGTACATATAGAAACACATATACTTTTATCTTTACATACTGGAATTACATAAAAAGATCCCAGAGTTTACTGTTCATCCCTGAGCACGTCTTGGACGTGTGTCTTTTCTCTTCCCTTGTTTTCCCCTCTTACCCCATCTCACCATTTCCAGCTTTTACATTGTTGGGCTTCTACGGTGGGTGAGGGAAGTTGGGACCTCGCTTCAAAACTTGCATCTGGCCCCTGGGGAAACCACTGGTGAGAATTACACTTAGTGCTTGCCCTTCAAGTAGACTTAAGGAATTCCTCTAACCTTTTCTTTTTCTTTCTCCCAGGAATCGTGGACCAGAAAATCGAAGCTGAAATCAAGAATGCTCCGGAGACGTTTTCAGGTAAGCAGGTTTCCAAAGCCAGTTCACGCTGAGATCCTCAGTTGATGAAAACCTTGAGGCAAAGCATGTGCTGGAGCATGGGTGCAGTTTAAATAGGATCTCATCCAAGATAGCCGCCGAGATTTCCCGAATCCTTGAGATCTTGAGAAATCTCATTGCAGGCTGCGATTCAGAAGAAAGCATTAAATGCAACAGCAATAAACTCAGTTCCAAGCGCTGAGGTAAATCTTTAGCATGGCATCCAACAGGAGGGCTAAGATAAATACCCTACTACATGCTGAACACTTGTTGGTTACAAACAATACTTAAGTGGAGACATCATTACCGTAGTGTGGTGGGCATAACTAGCATGGTGAGTATTAAAGACTTGTGTGGGCTAGTTGCTAGGCATGCTATTGTGGGTATGGTGGTGTACTGTGAAGAGTATTGTGGGCTAGTGGATAGGCACGGCTAGTGTTGGCACAGTGGTGAACCATGACAAAGAGTGATAATTAGTAGAAAAATTTGATGAAATGAGAGAGTTTGAATTTCAGATTAAGGCTGAAGAGAGATTTTGAGTTTGAAGATATATCCTATGTTACAATTGGGCAAGAAAGAAAAAGAGTTGTGTGTATGATGCATACGAAATCTGATGGTTTGAAGCCATGTGAAATGATTGCAGAGAGTGAATGTAGTTATATTTTTGTGGTTGATAATGAATTTTTGAAGGGTGAAGAACCTATATGTATATAGAGGGATTAATTACATTTGTGGAAAAATGGTTTATTTGAACCTTCTTGGGTGGGTACCTGCTCTCTTGCTTTGGTATTTCCTAGAGTGTACCATGTGAATGAAACAAGTGAAAGTGGACTTAAAAGAGTAAAACATGGAATTGGACAAGTGCTTATGGATGTTTTTGTGTGTGTAGATTTATCCTATTGGTGTTGCATTGAATGATGTGAAGATTAGAAAGTTGTTGACTTTGGTTGATTGACTTGCGTCTAACACTGCTGGTGCTTTGACAAAGATTCACAAGGAAATGATTGCTTTACATGCTTTGGTTTTGCAAAATAGATTGGCTTTGAATAGTCTTCTCACAAAATAAGGCGTAGTGCATCATGTGCTAAGATTGATACAGTGTTGTGCATTTGTTCCTGATAATAGCAAGTTTATTGTTCAATATATTACTAATATTACTAATGTTCCACATGAGGCAAAGGCTCTTGAAGAGATTGGAGGAGATTGGTCTTGGACATCATTTGGGGGTAGTCAGGGTTCGCAGCTGTGACCACTAGTTTTCTCCCTGCTACTCCTGGCACTTCCTTTGCGGCCCCTGGCCTCAGAGGAGGCAAACATTTTGCCCCCTCTGAGGCCAGGGGTCACAAATTAAGTGCCAGGAGTAGCAGGGAGCAAGCTAGAGGTACAGCTGTGACCCCTGACTACCCCAAATGACATCCATGAGATTGGTATATAGGAAACAGTTGGTTCATGGTCAGGTGAGATTGGGAAAGGATATTAAAACGTTGGTGAGTGATTTGGTGATGTGGATGGTGGAATGTTGCGAAAGATCTAAACACCACTAATTATAATATTGTGTATGATACGTCTACGACTTATTCTTAAGTTTTGGAATAATATGTTGTTGAAAAGGGTTAAATTGTGGGTGTAATGAAGAACAATTGAAAACTGGTAAGAAGAGGATTCGAGCCAAGTATGAGATGAAAGATTTAAAAGCCAAAGTCTATGATGAATTGCAAGAATTAGAGAATTAGAGAAGAAAGAAACAATAAGGGAATTATGAAATGGTTATGTGATGTGGTTTTGAGATAATGGTTATCATCAGAGGGAGGATGTTGTGGAAGCAAATTCCACAACTGATTATTTTATGCTTCAAATTAATATTAGAAAGACACAAATGTAGTGTTTATAATGTGTTTTTTACTGTAACAAAGTGCATAAGTTGGCATATCCAGGGCTAGTTGTATTTTCAATTGTACTTTTAAAATGTGTGTGATCTGCAGAATGTATTATTACGTTTTATCTTACTCTGCTCTGTGGACCGATGAGCCTCACATGTGACCTTCAGCTTTTCATTAACTGTACAAAAGTCATTCAGCTCTATGGTCCTGCCGGTATTGTAACAATTTAAAATGTATTAATTTCTGTTCATGTTGTTCCTGAGGAGAGGATGGATTTTAACTGTATGCAATTGAAGGTCATTTCCTTTTGGCTGAAAGTTGGTGTAATTTATTTTTTGAATATGTTTTTGTTTTCTCTTATGGGGCTATCAATGGATGTAGAGCATAAGTCATTTTACCGTGTGATGTATTTTCTGCTTTACTATTGGTTAATAATGTGTATCCATTATGTCGAACTACAGTGACTGTACGAGTTCTCTGTCTTAAAAATATATTTTTTAATGTTTTGGGAAACAGCCAAGATTTCTTCCCGTTCCCCTTAAAGAGCAGACTCCATGTTGGTCTCTTTAACAATCTGTACTTAGAATATTTTTCTTGTTCATCTCTCCTACTGGACTGAGCAGTCCTTGTGACAGAATGCTCTGTGACTATTTATTTGCATGTGCTAGACCGTATTCAGTTCTGGCTATTGACCAGATTAGGGCTTAGCTTCCATTGCCATTACTGATTTACATTTATTTGAATTTACCTTATTTATTTGCATTTTAAATTGATTGACTAACCAATATCGTTTGCCTTCTGTAATAATTCTTAAATTTTAAATAAAACTTCATGGTCTGTACTTTAACCTTATCTGTGGATTTTCCTGTGTGGATTATTCTACCTGCATTTCTCTGGGTGACATAATAATGTGTTCAAGTATCTCGTCTTGAAAGACTTACACATAGCTCTGATCCATCAATCAGTCCATGTAATGCCAAAAAGCACCGACCTATGTTTGTGTTGGTACTTGTAGAGCGCACCTCTGGCTCAAGAGCAATGGAGAACTGAACAGGGGGCATCGCCCCACAGAAGATACAATTATTGGGGGAAGATGAAGGGTAGACTGTTGGTTCAAGGTTATTTCTCCTTGAGGAGGGTGTGTCTTTAGCTTAATCTGAATTGAGGATAGTTGGTGCTGATCTGATGTTGCCGGGGATGATGTTCCAGATCCTGAGAGCATGAACAGAGACTTGCTTTCTGGTTTTTTACTTCTTGCAATATTTTGTCTCCAGTCGGGTGATATCCAGGCTCGTGGTCTGGAGCTGTCCCCCAGACATGGCTAGCTTGTTTGCTGGGTAAGCTGGAGCCGAGTTGTTAAGGGCTTTATAAAAGATACATCTCATCCATAAGATGCAAAGGGAGGAGCCAGTATAGGTCTTTTAACGTGGAGGTGATGTGGGTGATTTTCTTCAAGCCCTTGATGATCTGTGCCACTGCATGTAGGATATCTTTCAGGGGTGCTAGGGCAGTAGTAGAGAGATGGTTGTGCAGAGCTTTGCCTCTCTCCAAATGGGAGAGGACTAAGGCTTGAACAATTGTTCTCAAGCCATCTTCCAAAAGAAACAGCTTCACTTTCTTCACGAGGGGGAGTTGGACCCAAGCAGTCTTGGTCTTCGTTGCAATGTGATGCTTTAATGAGATGTTAGTGTCATGGGTGAATCCCAAAGATTTTGCATGGTTCGTCAGCCAGGGGGGGAAGCCTAGTGGGTTTAAGTTGGCGAGCCTGGGTAGAATCAGCAGTTCTTTGGGGCTGTTTGGGTCGTCTGTGTTTTTGTTTGCTCTGCTAGACGGGGTGTACACCTAAGGAGTATCCCCTTCAATAGCGGAGGATGACTACTGTTGAATCATCAGGTTATGCAGAGATTAATGGTTGGTAGCAGCTGTTCTGAAGTGCAGGCAGTCATGCCTTTTACATGTGCTCCTTGGCATATCTGCTAGCCCTGTCAGGCAAAATGCACTCAGACCCACATAAATGAGATCCTTCACTTCCCCTTGGAAGGATGCAGAGATTTGTGGCATATGTGTTGTGCAATAGTTTTAGTTTTTTAATAATAAGTGTTTGATGGCTCATGTGCTGTGCAAGAGGTCTCCTGCGAGAGCACAACACTGGCATCAAAGGTTGGAATTCCCTTCAGGCTTTGATTGTGTATGTCACAACCTACATGCAGCCGGCCTTCCTCCCCAACACTGCAAACCCTACACCCAATATGATGGATCGAGCGAAAGGATAGTTACATCCTACCAGCCATGTATCCTGCTAAAAATTAAAAGGACTTCTGAGAATCAATTGACTGGCAAGGCACTTCTGTCAAAGATGTGTCTAAAAGCAGCCTACCACTGCTTGAGATATTTACACTGTGCCTCCTGGAAAACATATTACTGCAGCCCATCTGTGTCCTCGCTTTTTGTGTTATGTTGGGAGCTTTACCTCATTCAGTAATCTCTACTTGAATAGACATTCCTTTAACTGTTTGGTACCTACCCTCTCCCCTCCTGTAGGATAATGCCCAAGAAATTGTGCCACACAATGAATGGGTTGCAGTTATAGATTTTAAACATGGTACATCATTTGATTGGCCTTTGATTCATATGTAGAGCTTGCTCTTTTTATTTGGCTGGCCTTTGGAAGAAACTGCAGTACCAACATAGTCTGACCACGAGCATGATACCCTCTGCTGCTGCTCTTCCTAAGAGTGGTACACGGTTAGTTCATAAGAGTGGCTGGCCCTGATGCTGTTTTCTGCTGAAAGGTTAGCACTTTACTTTTTAGAGATCAGAGGAGCTGCTTATTTATCAGACAAAGAACAATCCCATCTGTTTGTAATTATATTGAAAATAGTTCCAGGAGGAGAGTCTTCTCTGGTGCCATAATGGTCAAACATTATCTCCTTGACTTCATTGCCATGGACTGTGCCTCTTGATGGAATGTGCCACTGTAGGTGAGACTGGACTCCCTGATTTTGGCCTACTAGCAACTTTTGCACAGATGCTGCATTTATAATGGTTCCACTGTGTAAAACAAATCATCTTAATATCTTTCCTTTGGGAATTGTGAGTCAGCACCTGCCTATTCCACTCACTCATTGAATCAACTTTCTAATGTTGAGACAGGTGCATCTTTTATCTTCACATAAATGCAGGCTCTCTCTGACACTTGAAGTCCTTAGCAGCATCATCACCCAGCAGCATTTCCCAAAACATGAAGCTACATATAGCAACAAAATGCAGGAAACCCTCTTAACGTAGTTGCTACTCTTGAAATTCAGAACTGTAAAATAAACTGTATCACCTTGTTCTCTATAAATAGATCTACATTGTTAAGATAGAGCAACAATTAAACTGCAAGTGTAAATGATTTTTGCTGGACTTCAACCATTTTCATTGTTTATGTCAACCAATTTCAGATGTATCATGTGTTTCGCATTCTTTTGCACACACTTCCCTGTCTTTGCGCTTTATAATGAGTCTAGTATAGCTTCTATGTGTTCCGTGTCTAGAAGCTAAGCTGCGGATATTTGTTCGTGCATTATAAGTATTAAACAAATGTGACAGACAGATCCCTGATCATGTGAACATTTAAGGTTTTATCCATGAAACAGTAAATGAAATTCAATCTTTATAGGGACATCACCCCCCTCTCACATTGAAACGATCACCCCAGGAATGAAGCTATACCACTAAAATCTAAGTACTCACTTAATAATAATCTTGCCCACATTAAACGTGTTCCTCTTCAGGCCTACTAAAAACCTACACCATATCAAAGCAGCCCTTAGTACGTGCTGCTCAGCAATAGTCGAGGACTTAGAATTGATGACACAATTCTTAACCATAATGACAACCAAAACCATAACCTTGACCTCCTGATTCTGATTCAAAGCTGGTGTAACTCCTTCTCTCAACTCACTATTGGACCAATTCCATCAGATGACTTCTCCATTAAGTGTCTACCTAGAGAAGGGAAAAGAGGTATTGGCATTGCAATCATTCTCAAAAACTCCCTCTCTTGTACATCGGTCCATATGTTTGTCTTCTCTTCTTTCCAATGTTTAATTCCAAATATCTTCCTCAATTTTAATGTGACTAAATGTAATCCATGAACCACACCTCATGGTGGTAGCTCACTTTTTGTGGAACAATTTCTTGAGCATATGTCTTTATTATTCATGTCATCCAACTTAATTTTTTGGGGAGATTTCAAACTCCATCCTGAATCCGATAAGTATAAGGTATATAAGTGTCAAAGAATTCTTGAAGGTAAATTATATCCTACAGCTTTGTTCATATCCCACATATGGGA
Source organism: Calotriton arnoldi (assembly GCA_963921515.1). Lineage (NCBI taxonomy): Eukaryota > Metazoa > Chordata > Amphibia > Caudata > Salamandridae > Calotriton > Calotriton arnoldi. The sequence continues at coordinate 265,560 of CAWUFW010016750.1, read as the reverse complement.
TGGGAAGCATCCTGATCTTTATCATGGCAAAACCAGATTCAGCCCCGGGTCCAAAAGTGCTTTGACGTGGATTGATCTGACCACAAACTGATTCCTTTCTACATCACATTTCAAAAGTCTAAAGTTACATGGACATCCTACAAAAGAGAAAATCTAGTCCGGAGAAATCAGTCTCTCTGTTCAAAAGAAGCTCATTTTAGTGATCAGTGCAATTCTCGACCCTATGTGCTAAACCAACCATGTATCTGCTAATACCACACTATAATGAGACTATGTCTTCGGCTTTTGACTTTGTAGTCCCTCTTAAAATAAAAAAGGTTAGATTTTGTTGTGGAGCACAGAGTTGGATTGAGTCATGGGAATGCTGATGGACTTTCCCACCGGTATTACCGATCTGACCATCCAGCCTCTCAAAGTTAGGAGTTGGTTCGGGGTAGCCTGATCTTTGACAGGCGTCTGTTGGGACATTAAAGTCCCTCGCATGGTAGTGTACATGAACCCCTGTCCTAATTTCCCCAACTATGGTGATATTTGAATCCTTGGTAACAATTTCTGACCTTGAGCAAACATGTATCATGCTTTAACGCCATTACCAAGGCCTGTCTCACAGACTGTGGTCTGGTTAGACCAGGAGGGGCACCCAATTCGCTACCCTCATAGTGGTGGAGTGCTACCGTCCTCACTAGAAGCTGAGCTGCATGAGCAGGGAGGTGGAAGCATACCGTTTTTAGGTCGAGCCTGAGCCAGTGCGCCTGCGCTGCTCTGTGAGGCTTCTTGTAAGCACTCTAAACTACTCTGTGTGGGTCTGACTCCCCCGACGCATTGGGTTGGTTGTTGCCTGTGTCATTTTGTCATCGTAGCCTGCAAATGGCTAAAGGTGGGTGCATGTCCCACCTCTTTTGCAAAGGTTCACTCCCACAGCGTTATGCTTGCGGGAGCGAGCAGCGGCACGCAGGGCGGCAGCTGCAGTGCCTCCTTGGGTGGCAGCTGCATTCTTCGTGGGTCAGGTTACTCTTTCCACATAACGCGCCGTGCTTTCACTTTCGATTGTTTTACGTGGTGCTGAAGGGTCTGTGGCTGCCAGCGGTGTTCCTCCTGCTCGCCCTGGGGGCTGAAGCGAAACTCTCTGCTGCTGTAGCCGTTGCTTGTTTTAGAGAACTGTTTACTTTTCTACGCCATTGATATTCTCTTTGAAGTCAAATCGAGTCTTGCAACTCAGTGTTGAGTTTGTCTCTTCCAGCCCTCCCTACCGCCCCCCACCCCCTCCCCGCACACACACATTCCGACAGCGTCTTCATTTAATTAGGATGTGATGCCCTGAAGCTGAACCTCAGGTACGGCGCCTCCAATTATCCAACATGAAAACGAGTCTGGCTTTTTGGGTTGTATTTATTTGAAGTCGGCGGAACGGAGACAGTGGGGAAAGGCCTTGTGGGAGGGGAGCACCAGGGAGCAAACAGAATGCGAGAGAGGCTTTTCGATGAAGTAACAAACCAGGGGAGAGGTGTATTTTTCGAGGAGACATATACGCAAACAGGAATTGTCCTTAGAAAAGGCTATTCTACCTTTCCGCCCAAAAACATTATTGTGAAACCTTCGGTTCTACACAGATTACTTTTACAGACCAAACAGCAACACGCTACCTAGCAGCTCGAACTTTAATTTTTACCTAGCAACATAGTTTACAACACACGTTATTTGCTATTTTATAAAAAATGCGAGCAGCATTCCAAGCTTAAAAGCTACCATGGCATAAAAGTGAGTGTCTTTTTGCTTGTTTACTTTAGTCAAAACTTATTTTCCTACTTTTTGAATTAGCCATTTTTTTCCTTTGTTGTTAGTTTTGAACAGGTAGGACTTCAGTGTAAGTAAGGAAACGCAATACTTTAATACGTAGATAATGCACCACTTGCCCAGTAATTAAGTGGGTTTAAAATGTCTTCCTTTAAATTATGGGAATGACCGGATTATTAACAGGATAATGTGCTGCATGGCTAAATATAAGTTCCCAAGGGCGAAACCTATTGGCTACGCCAATGCTTGTTATAGAGAGTGCTCAAGTGTTATGGCCAGGCCTCCTCACCTGTGTAATGAAAGTGGGGCCTACTGCCCCATTCATAGATGTTTCGCTCAGTGTGCTCTATCCAGAAGATGTGGCGACAGGGTGTGCATGTGTGAATGCACTGTGCTGGTATGAGTGGGTGTCTATGGGTGATGCCGTACATAGGGAAAGACGTGCAATTGTGAGCAGACCACACAGATATGTGTGTGAGCCTGTGAGAGCTACAGCACATGGAGATATCACATGCGTGTTTGTGTGCATTATGCTGGTATGTGCATGTGCCCACAAGTGGTACAGCACATGGAGGGCTACATGTATGTTTGCGTGCATTGCTAAAGATGTATTGGTGCTTGTAAGGGGTACAGTGCATGAGGCCTGTGGTCTGCTTGTTGGGAGCCCCAGGGTCTGCTGGAGAAACATGTGGAGAAAGAGGAGCCACCCAGGCACATTTGTGGATTGCTGCATTCCTGAGAGCTGGGTGGGACACACCCTGGAGGAAGGAAGAACTTGGCTGTTCAGTATACTTCAGGGAGGCTCTTTGATTCTGAAAGAGGGCACTAGTGAAAGGGAACTCGACACATCTCAGTTTCCGTGGGTAGGGCTGGCTGGGCTGGTGCTGCTGGTCGGAAGGTCAGCTAGTATTCTGCATATCCTGCTAATGTCTTCTACATTCTAAAAAAAAGTCTGCAGTCATTTTCTTTTGAATGCTTTCCATGCAGTTGATGATGTGTTGTCAGAGCTCAATTGTTTCTGTTCAGAGATAACGAGCAGTAACTTAGGTTATTTAAAGTGTCCAAGGTACAATTGTGAAATCACAGCAGGGTATAAACCTGCTGCTGAGAAACACCTCATCATTTGCATAAAAACAACAGGGGTGCCCTGCAACACCCCTTTGCAAGCAACAAAAGACTGATAAAAGGCTCCTATTAAAAGGCCAAAATGCTATCTAAAGCTGAATACTTTTGCTTTTCAAAGGAAAAATATGTAAATTGTGATATTTAAACATAACATACTGCAGCAGTGGTTTGTTTTATTTGTTTAAATAGTTATGCTATCATTCATAATGTACAAGGCAGAGCGGAGGCAATAGTTCATTCTCGCATACGGTTGCAAACAATAAAGTGAAAAACTCTGATAGCTCTTATTTAATACACATTATGCAACTTTATTAGGTAGCAATATGTGCTAGTGTGTGCCCTCTGCAAATATTTTTAACATGCTCTACTTTCGATTCTCAGCAGGGTATTTCTGCTGTTCATCCTTCTGATATTAATATAGTAGATATGACTAAGTTGACAATACTTGCCATTTGCAGAATTGTAAAATTGTAAATTGTGCTGTGGTAAGTATTCAGGAGAAAAAATAATTGTAAATTTGTTAGGTGAATAATCAAAGGTATGTACGAAGTTCAAGATTAAAATGATTATAGAATACAGCACCAAATAAAAGTCTCAAAAGTACAAAAGCACATCAATCAAGGTAATTTTATTACAAAAATAAAATCAAAGCATTATAACTCTTCCTAAACAATGCAGAGTCGCACCGTGTGCTGTTACGTACTACAGGTGGTCAGTCCGAATTAAAGGTTTTGTTTAGTAATTGGATGTGGTTTATTAAAAAGCACCTTAGCTGATGTATTGCAATACTTTTGTGATTTTTTTTAGTGTTATAGTCTACATCCAAGGGGCTCTTAATTCCTGTTCTACTATGGGCCATCCATCAGCAGCATCAGCACCTAAGGCATTTGTGTCTCACCTGTGGCAGAGGCAACTGCTTCCATACGCGTAGCAAGGAACCAGGACAATGTCACACAGACTGCACTATGATCTTTTGCGGTCACTGGCTGTTTACCTCCATTGTCAGACACTGCTCGGGGAGTCACAGGACTGACAGGAGCACGTTCAGGTGCACATAATATTCGCCACAGGTTTAAATACGTAATTAGTTTGCTTTGTACTTACCCCCCGTGATACTTGCAGGCAGAAACAGTCTGAAGTCTTGCGCTCTCATCGGGATGTTGCCCTTCCTGTGTCCTGATCGCAGGTGGGGTCACCGAACTTGCATGTTGCTCCTGAAGCCGTCGCAGTGGAGGTCAGTCAGAGCGTGCGGCCTCCCTGGAACAGATGAGTGGACTCCGTGGGGCCTTTTTGCAGTGATCCAGCTTCCACAGCAGTCACAGCCCACTTCTTGGCTGGTGCATTGTGCTCCAATGACAAGGCAGCTGCAGCCTACCTAGAGGTTGGTGCAGGCTGGTGCATGGCAAGGTAGTTACAGCCCACCTCTGGGCCAATGTAGACAGATCCCAGAGGCAAGACAATTGCAGCCAACCTCCTAGAGCGTTGCAGATGGGTCCCACAGCAAGGTCATGTGCAGCCCATCTCCAGGCCAGTGCAGACCGATGTATGTGCCTGGCAACTGCAACCTTCCTAGGCCCCTCGGCTCTCCACCAGCAGCATAGCAGCTTTTCATGTCATTGGTGATAGTACCAGATAGTGACTCACAGCAGTAGGGTAAGTGGAAACTTCTGTAGTCTTTTGGTGCAGTTCTCAATGGGAACCACAGAGACAGACCTGGAGACCAACTTCCAAAAGCACCTCCAGCAGAAATTGCAGACTTCGGGTAATATCCAGCACCTATGGTATACTGGCTGTCAGGCAGACATCAGCCCTGGTCACACTGCAGTCCTTCGAGTACTGTGCAGGGCTTTCTTTTCCTTCATCATAAAGAACTTGGAACTGGAACAAGGTAGGTTGGTTTGGTTCCCACTTTTATACACATCTTCCAGACAGGAGATGTGGATCCACTGACTCAACCTTCAGAATGGGTTTAACTTGGTTCTTTTTCAAGGTGTAATTCTCTTGCTGCTCTCTAGACACAGTATTTGTGTGACGTGGTGCTTCTCAAAGCAGATGGCAATGGGGCTGTCTACAAGCAGAAGTGCCCACAACATGAACACAGTGATGTGTGAGGTTTCTCATTTGTCTGGCACCAGACTTTCAGACCACTCATCAGGGGTAGACAAAAAGGCAAGCCTGCACTAGAAACCTCTCCATCTTGCACAACAAAAAATGCTGTCCAGCCCTTCAATTCTACTATCAACCAGTGCTCAAGAAGAACTAATCAGCCAGCAGTCCTCTGCTTACAATGTATTCACTGAATTTCCATAGGTAGCCCTTTCTCCATCCTTAAGCGTCTAGATGTCCATTGTAAGAAATTGGGTTACTGGTTGAGGGGGGTCAAACGGTCAGGGTCAGAGATGCATCACACAGCGTTGGTTCTGGGGAGCTATGAGGCTGCGATGCTAGGTCCTGCATTGTCATCAAGGAGGACATCGATGAGGGAAGCTTGCGATGCGAAGTCCTGCATCGAGGATGTGTCATGCACCAGCTGGTTCTGAAGAGACTGCGAGGCTTGCGATGAGAAGTCCTGTGTCATAGTCACGGCTGTCGTCGACTATAGGTTTGCGATGTGATGGCCTGCATCGGGGATGCGTCACTCAGCGCCGGTTCCGATGAGGCCTGCGGGTTGCTAGGTCGGTGCGGAGTCCCTTTGCTGGAAGAATCTTTTCAGCAGAGGAAACTCGTCGGTCCTGCTTGGAGTGCCCCGCACAGCAGAGGAGATGCGTCGGTTCTGCTGGATCCACAGATGGGCTGCTAGAGTACCTTCAGTCCACTTCCAAGGGTCCAGGAATGGGGAAGCATCACTTTGCAGAATAGAACTCACAGTTGCAGATTCCAGGTGCTGGTTACAAAACACTAGTCCTTGGAGTCACTATGGTGGACCTGGGTACTGGCTGCAGGTCCAGCAATTCTCACTGAGGCAAAAGGACAGCAGACTGCAGGTCAGAACAGCAAGACACAAGTCCTTCAGGTCTGTAGTCCAGCAGAGTGGCAGTCCTATCAGCAACACAACAGTCCTTCTTCCTGAAAGAGTCTTCCACAGGTCCATCAGTGTGCTGCAGAGTTGGTGTCTGACCTCCAATATTTATACCTGGTGCCTTCTTTGAAGTGGGAGAAACTTCTAGACCATTCCCTTTGAAGTGCACATGTTTCCTTCCTCCCCTTCCCTGGCTCCAGACTAACTACAAGGGGTACGCAAGCCTTTATGTGAAGGCAGGCCATAGCCTATTCAGATGTAAGTGGGGCTGTGTCTAGCTCTGCCCTCCTATCCTGCCAGTGATGGTCCATCCAGACACAACTAATTTCTCTATTAGGTGTGGCTGGCTAGGAGGGATACACAAAGACCAACTGCCAACTACACCCAGTCATGTGACCCAGAGACAGGCTGCAGGCACTAAATGGCTAAGGGCCTGATTACGATCTAGGCAGACAGGATTACTCCGTCACGAATGTGTTGGCTATCCCGCCCGCCAAATTACATATACAATATATTCTATGGAACTTGTAATTTGGAGGATGGAATATCCGTCACATCTTTGACGGAATATCCCATTCCCCAAGATCGTAATTAGGCCCTAAGACAGGAAAATGGACACTTCCTAAAAGTGGCTTTTTCAAAATCGTAAGTCAAAATTTGACTATACCATATAAATAGTATTTTTTATTACAATTTCAAAGACACCAAACATGAACTGGTTACCTGTTCCCATTTGGGAGTGCCATCCTTTTACGTTTGGCTAGGCCATATATATACTTACCTTTGGCCTTATGTACTTGTGTGATGCAATAATACTAATGAGATATGGTGTGCTTAAGGTTTAAAAGGTACATTTATTGTGTGTTTTTGACATACATATGTGTGCATATTAACGTTTTTCCTTTTTAGAGACATCTGGATTGCTAATAATAATTTTCTATAGGTTTAGATTGTAAGATGGTGTGCTAAAATGCATTTAATGCAGTACATTTGCCAGGGATTAGTGAGAATGAATGTGTTGAATGCTTTGTTTATAAATTGTGACCAGTTGTCATTTTTGATTAATAATACATGTATCCATTTGTTGTGCCACATATAATAGTACAGTATCATTTATTGGATTATATGTAGGTTGTAGAATTAATATGCATTAAAAGAAAACTGTTAAGTTGGCGTGATTATGGGCCTTAAGCTTACAGTTGGGACATTTAATACTAACGTGAAAGTTATTTTCCTGCATGTTTTCTCCTCAGCATTAGCAGATCAAAGGCATTCACTAGTTATTAAAAAGCACATTGTATTTCAGAGATAGGGAGCCAAGGAAGAACTGGCAAGGTCAAATCATTTTAATGAAGAACAAAGGAAGTGTTACCAGTTGGTACTATCAGATGAAGGGAGGAATCCAAGGACACCTTTGAAGCAGAGACTGTAGTAAGTGAGTAGCGTTCAAGGCGCCAAGTTCTTTCTTGGGAACTATAAAAGTAGTATGTGTATGAGGTCATATTTCTCTAATGCTTGTTGTGCATTTTAATTAGTGAACCCATTTGGGTTTGGTCAGTTCCATTTAGACTTATAGAGGTACAGACCTCTCTTGTTCTCTCTGATTGTGCGGCTTCATGCTTTTACATGACTCCTTACCTACAGAACTTCTACATAGGTTCTGATGCTGACACCTTTCTTGCTTCCTTAATTCAATAGGGTTTCCCCTATCCTTAGTTTAGTGTAGGTTTTAGTAGATGTTATGAATCTTTTCCATGTATGGGAAGAAGGATCGAAATCATTCGTCTAGTCATCAAATCCTATTCCTTGTGTTTTGCATTGTTGACACCGAAATTCTTATATGTTCCTTGTTGTTGAGGACCAAATTTGTACGCCCCTTGGCCTTCCTTTGATAATCTTGTACTTTTATAGTATGTTCTTGAGATTGATTTATATTAGTCTGGCTTTGAGTTTGTAAACTGCCGACCCGACGGACTACATACCCATCTCTCTGCTCCCCTTCCCAGCCAAAGTCATTGAGAAAGCCGTCAATGCCCAACTCTCCGAGTTTGTCGAAACGAACAACATCCTGGACCTCTCCCAATCGGGTTTTAAGAAGCAACCACAGCACTGAGACTGCTCTCCTCGCTGCTACAGACGACATCCGCACCCTCCTCAACCGAGGCGAGACTGCAGCCCCCATCCTCCTGGACCACTCAGCCGCCTTCAAACCATCTCCCACCACTCCCTCAGTTGTGGAGTGCCTCAGGGATCCTCCCTGAGTCCCACCCTCTTCAACATCTACATGGCCCCACTTGCAGCAATCCTCAGAAGCCACAGACTCAACATTGTCTCCTACGCCGATGACACCCAGCTGATTCTCTCCCTCACATACGAACCCACAGTTGCCAAGAGCAACTTCCACAACGGTATGAAGGCAGTCACCACCTGGATGAAGGACAGCTGCCTCAAGCTTAACTCAGACAAGACTGAAGTCCTCATCCTGGGCTCCTCCCCCTTTGCCTGGAACGACTCTTGGTGGCCCGCAGCCCTCGGAATCCCCCCATACCCACAGACCACGCACAAAACCTCTGCATCATCGTGTACTTCTCACTCTCAATGAACCGACAAATCAACGTCGTCTCGTCCTCCTGCTTCCACACGCTGATCCTCCTTTGTAAGATCTTTAAGTGGATCTCCACCGAGTCCAGGAAAACAGTCACCCATGCGTTCGTCAGCACCAGACTCGACCACGGCAACGCACTTTGTGCCGGCACCACCCAGAAACTCCCCAAAAAACTGCAGACTATCCAGAATGCCTCCGCCAGATTCATCCGGAACTTCCCACAACACAATCACATTACCGGCTACCTGAGAGACCTTCACTGGCTAGCAGTCAACAAGAGAATCACCTTCAAGCTTCTCATGCATGTCTACAAAGCCCTCCTCAACGCCAGACCTGCATACCTCAACCACCACCTCTCCTTCTACACTCCCACCAGACATCTCCGCTCTGCCCAACTGACCCTGGCCACCGTCCCACGGATCCGCAAGACCAGGGCTGGAGGAAGATCCTTCTCCTACCTTGCTACGAAGACCTGGAAATCCTTCCTCTGCACCTCAGGCAATTACCATCGCTGCTGCAATTCAGGAAGGACCTCAAGACCTGGCTCTTCGACTGAACCGCAGACCCAGCCTCCCCATACCCAGCGCCTTGAGACCATCACGGGTGAGTAGTTGCGCTTTATAAGACACTGATTGATTGATTGATTGATTGATTGATAATAAACATTTTAGCTTTAAGTTACTGACTCAGATTTTTATTGTGTGGACCTAATGGTCACACCGTACCTTAAGATTTTAATTTGTTGCTTACCCCTTTTGTTCTCGGGCTATTAAAAAGGTTTAATGACCAAAGTAAATTGGAAGAAATGACCCAGAGCGTTCTCAGAAATTATCCTTTTTATTATCTTATTAAATGTGAAAAAGTAACCCCAATGTTATCCTATCAGAGAGGTAGGCCTTGCAATAGTGAAAAACAAAAGTAAGAGTTTTTCATTATTAGCACATGTAAAACTCAAAATTACATGGTTTCCTTTTTAAATACTTTGGACCCTGCCCAATGGACTGTTTAGGGTCTACCCTAGGGGCGACTTATATGTATTAACAAAGAAAGTTTGAGCCTGACAAAAGATTTATTTTACTAGGTCAAAGAGGCAATTTAAAACTGCACCTACAGGCGCAGTGGCAGGCCTGAGATGTGTAAAGAGGTACTTAAGTAGGTGGCACACTGAGTGCTGCAGTCCCACTAGTAGTATTTAATGTACAAGCCCTGGACAAACGTAGTACCACTTTACTAGGGACTTACAAGTAAATTAAATATGCCAAATGGGAAGACACCAATGTAACCATGTTTTAAGGAGTGAACACAAGCACTTTAGCACTGGTTCGCAGTGTCAAAGTGAACAAATTCCCATGGCTAGCAAAAATGAGAACAGTAAAATATGGAGGAGTAAGGCAAAAGGTTTGTGGGAAGACCACCCTAAGGCTGACAGGTTTATCATCTATCCTGTAGCCATAGCAATGCAGGCAATTCACTTCCACTGTTTAATGAAGCTGTCATCATCTTCCATATTGTGATATGCCAAACGAAAGGCATCCAAAATGGATCCCACTGACTTTTGTACTCAGACAGACACACACACACATACACACACCCCACCCACTACTCTGTAAGCACCATATGCTCACTGTACACAAAGACTGGATATGCATACTGGATGTCAGCGCAAGTTTCTGAATCTCACATAAAAGTGGAACTCTACTTAAGAGTGGATAGTAGGCCATCCTCCCCTGACATAGATACAAAGGTCTAGTCACAGTATGAATTATAAAAAACAGTCTACTGCCACCACCTTCTGTGCTAAACCCATGGCAGGTCCACTTTCTCTATGTGGGCTTGCTTGATGAATCAATCCAGGTCACAGGAGAGGTCCAGGATCTCTTATTGTTGTAGACAGGCCTAGGCCTCTCTGTATATGGTAAATTAGTGTGACACCAGGGCCAAAATAAAAGAATATCAGATTCACAAGCAGTCGGCCCCTCAGGGCAGGGGAACACACCTGTATATCATGCAGGAGACATTCCCTTTCTAACATCCATCCCCTCCATTTCCACTATCTTCCTGTCTCCCTGACGGCATTCATGTCCGATATTTTTGGGCTTGTGCCTGGGACACTGCTGAATCTTTTTCTGGAGTTTGCTGAGGTGCAAAGGCCTTCTGTGGTTGCCTGGTGATCATTCTATGGATTTCATATGAGGTTGTCTCTTGTGCATTGGGAACTGCAATTATTTCCCTGGCGTTTCGATATTCAGGCTTCTAGGTCCATTCCTCTCAGACTTTGAGAAACTTGTGGTGATTGAAGAGTACTTACCATCTGCTACTACTTGGGTGTTTCTACTCCTGTCTTATTGCTGACTCTAAGCCTTTCTATCTTTGAGCCCTGTCTGCCTTTCCCATCTAGAAAATGTACCTTGTAATCTGCTGACATTTCTCCCATGTTTTCAGCTGTCAGGATTTGATCCTTCACCTCACCTTTCATTTGGTGAAAAAAGATGGAGGTATAAGTCCTTGTGAACTTAGTTTTTGCAAGGGAGTAATTCCTATTTAGTTCATGATACTCATTTTCTGTGTCTCAGTGTGGGCCGCCCCCAATCCATCTGCACCTCCACTGGCTTTTCCCCTCGCTATTCCGCCTGCTACTTGCCACCACTATCCTTTTGAAGTAATTTCACCAATCATCACTATTCTCTGCAGTAGCCACGCCTGCAACTACTATCCCTTGGTATACCATCTGGATAGGATATCCACCTAGACGTAATTGCACTTAGCAAACATCTTTCATACCATCTTTCCGCATTTCAAGTGGTTAAGCCAGTAAGAGTAAGGGGCAGCAAGGAAGGAGAAACGGAGACTAGTCCATTCAAAGTAAGGGAAAATAAATAAATAAATAAAAATGAGGTCGGGAAGAATTCGAAAACAAGTGACACAAAAAATGGAAAAAAAAGTTACCAGGAAGCCTAAGGAGGTGTTAGAAACATCGAAAAAAATGAGTCAAGTACACTAATTTCACCAACATATTCGCTATTTGGTAAAGTATCATCTAGTAAAAAATGTACCTTCCTAAAGGATCCCACTACAGTTATATATTCAGAAACAGGTGAAACGGAGGGTCTACCGAATCCATTCATACAACAAAAGATATCAACGACTAAACTCCAGGATTCTAACATCAAAAAAATATGGAAAAGGACCAGACAATTAGTAGTCGGTTATTAATTCAAGAACAAGTACACGTCTCGGACTGCTCACACTCCACCCCAAAATTATTATTAAAAGAGGGATCACCTAGAGTCTTGTCAAAAGATGAAGATCCGCAATGCGATGCCTCAGACATTACTCAGGGCCCAAATGAGGAATTTAATACATCATGGTTTAATTCAATATCATTTACAAATAACACAGACCTCCTTCATGCACTTGAGGCCAAAACTATTAACTTATCAGATAATCGGACGGAAAATGTTAGTAGCGCAATAATACAAGACCACAGTCAGCCGATAATTGAAATATCTAGCACGCTGGAGCATTTATCACAAATAGGTACATGGAAAGAGAATAATCAGGAGGCAAATGACCCAAAAGAAGTAAATCTGATAACAGAGTTGTTCGTTAGTCCAAAGCAAACAAGAGAAATAGAAAAAAAAGCAACGGAAAAAGTAAAGGAGAATGAAATAACCACAAAAGAACCCATGGAGGATGGTCCCAAAAAAAAACGAAATGGAGGACTACACAACTGTGTTCGCCTTGTTATTAAAAGTTCTAGAAACAGCAATAACTGCATTCAATATGCAGTCGGACAAGTTAGATACACAGATCAATCTAATGAATATAATAGCCACATACATCGCTGGAATAAATACAAAATTGGAAAATCTTACGGCCATAATAATTAAGGAAAGAAAGAGGTTTAAATACAGTAGCGACTAGCGAGTGTGCCTGTGGGCCAGTAATAGATAAGTTGAGCACAGTACCAGCAATTCTACAAAGTATTCTAAACGAAAGACAAATTAATAACAATGAGCAGTTAAAAAATGTAATAAATATAGACGGAACGCAGAAAGATAATCAGCAAGTTCCGCCCTCAGAGCAATCAAAATCATTTAATGCAATCGAAGCGCTCACGCCCCCAATGGAGGACTAGGAGCTGAGAGTAACAACATAAAACAAATAAAACAACCATATGTTCCGATAGTAGAACAAGATAATTTTAAAACATGCAAACAAACTAAGAGGCAAAAGAAACGGCAAGGAAAGCCAGAAAGAACAACAACGGTGAGAAGAGATTGTTCCATATTTTCGAAAAAAACAAGAACAACTAGTTCAAGCAAAGGATAACAAGTCTATAAATTATGTAATGGAAAACGAGAATGACGCGATCAATGACCTAGCTTCTTCGTGGAATTTAATGAGTCATAGTACAAGTACGGAGGAATCAATGAACTCAAGACAAACTCATCATGAGACATCATACAAACAAAGTACAATAATTGCAAGGAAAAAAACAATAAAACAAAAAAAGAATTCTGATACCCAAATCAAATGTGAGATAGTAATAGAAAGAAACTCCCCGAATACAAGACAAGCAAAGTCAAATGACAACTTAGGGGCCGATTCCGATCTCGGCCGGTAGGGCTCCGAATCGGATTCGGCTTAACCGGATCCGATTCGGAGCCCTATTTCCCGACCGATTCGTACGCGCGTCCGGCCGAGCGAGTACGATGCGAAATCGCCAACCGACTCGTTCGGGCGTCCCAACCGCTCCAACCGACTCGTTCCCGGGTCGGACCGCACCGACCGACTTGCTCGGACACGACTCGCACCGCGCAATGGAGACGTTCCCCGGCCGGGTAAGTACGATGCGCGCCGCGAGCGAGTCCGACCGACACGCGCCGTCCGGCTCGAAAGAGCAGTCGGAGCCGTGCCTGGGGGTCCGTGTCGGACCCCCATGTACGCGTAGCTGCGCGAGTCGCACATAGGGGGACCCATGGGTCCCCCTACCTGTGCATGTACGGCGCGAGTCGCTTCGCCGCGTACCCGCTGTAGGGCGCCCCTGTTCGCCTCGCACCCATTGAGTCAATGGGAGCCGCGTACGCGTTGTACGCCCGGCTCCCATTGACTTCAATGGGAGTCCGACCGAATCGAGTCCGATAGCATACGGACGCATCGTACTCGTTCGGTCGGGCTGCACGGGTCCGATTCGGTCGGAAATCTCTCCGGGTCCGGCTCGGTCGGAGAGATTTCCGGCCCGAATCGGAATCGGCCCCATAGTCTCAAAGCAGGCAATACGAAAAGAGCCATATTCTGAACCAAACACCCTCAAAGGACACATACAATCACATAAGTGTAGAACAAAACAAAATAGTGGTACATGTGGTCCCCCAGATGAAAAATCTGCACTAACTGTAATAAACAATAATACTCGGGACATAATAGAGTCTGACGAGGTCCAGCAAAGGAACACGCAAATAGAAGGCGCTCAAAACGAACAAATTGTAATTAAAGTTAATACACGAAATGATAATGGAGTGGGGGCAAATCCTAGAACGGTGGTGAAAGAAATGCAACATATGTCATCATTCATTGATACAAATCAAGAGGATAGTTGGAGCAAGCAGATCATTCTAACGCCCCGATACATCTCACAGGGACAGCAAGATATCCTCAATAGAGGAAACATAATGAGACTAATGGCCGAAATACCTGCACTAAAAAACCTCTCTCAAACTGATCTGCTATCAATTACATTTATTCCTCAAGAAGAAAAGAAACAGATGGAAAGAACACTCTCGACCTGGAGAAATGAGAAAATTGCGGTATCTATCATGAATGCTAGGCAACAATTTGAAGCATGGGGTATTACACTTGAAAAACCCTTAAGACCATGTTACCCTTCACCGTTAACAAAGCTTCTGAGGAAGCATAGCCTAGACACCGAAAAAATTGTGGTGTATTCGGTATTACAAAATGCCAGAGGAAAAGAGGGTGACACCATTAACTTTAAGAACAGGCAAATACGGGGACAGGGCCCAAACCAATGGGAATGGATGGCTGCAACTCTTAACGCCCCAATAAGGGAGTGACTTACTGACCAAGATAATAGTACTCATAATGACGGCTTAAAGCTTCTCTCTTGGAACATTGCTGGGGCAAAAAGTGAAATTCAGGGGAATGTCCCCCCAATAAACTGGAATAATTATGAAATCATTGCGTTGCAAGAGACCTGGCTGATAAAGTCGCAGGAAGTGGCTAACTATACACTTCATTATGTCAACGCCACAAAAACACATCGGTATGGGAGAGCAAAAGGCGGCCTAGCTGTGTATATATCAACCGCAATGGCCATAAGTTCAGAACAGCTTAGTGCCACAACTTATGACATACAAGTTATTAAATTAAATAATTTGTTAAAACATGATTCAACAACAATAATATTAATAAATGTTTATTTGCATCCGAATGCAAGGAAAAAACAATTACAGTTGGCTAAATTACTTTCACTAATAACGGAACTCAGACTTGAGAACCCAGAGTGGGAAATCATTTTAACAGGTGATTTTAACTCAAACCTCATTTACACTCCTGAGGAGGATGAGCAAATAACCGCACAAAATGTGTTCTGGTCAGTACCTTTACAAATGCCCTCAACAGTAAGACGAAGGGATTTACTTGGACAAAAAATTATTTTGGCCTTGGAACACCTAGGATTGAGAATACTAAATGGAAGAACTGAAGATGACACTCCCCCACGTTGGACTTATCAAGGTACAAATACACAGTCAATAATAGACTATACAATTCTGACTTTACCATTATTGAACCAAGTGAGGAAATATATTATCAAATACACAACACGAAGTGATCACTCATATCAGCACCTTGAAATAAGAATAAATTATGCTAAGCATCGGGCGGCACCCACAGAGGTAGGTAACTTGACAACAACTAATCTGAAACGCATAAGATGGTCGCCCGCCAATCTACCAGAGCTAACAAAGTTAGCAAAAGAGATATTAGAAACAAACATAGCCACAGAACGTAGTCGAGTAACAAACTGGACAACTTTTACTATAAATCTCATGAGGCAGGCACTTAAAAACGATTACGCAAGGACAAAAAGGAATAAGGATAATTTGAGTCTTTCAAAAAAAGCATTAATATTAAGAGAAGAAATTAGAAAGGCGGTCAGAAATAATAGGCTTACTAATGATTCCTGTACCTGGGATCATATAAAAGTCTTAAAAAGTATACAAAAAACAAATTTGGAAGGCTCAAAAAACGAACCAGGAACAGTTCTGGACAAAGCTTCTTTTTTTGTGCAAAACAAACAAATAACCAAGCTTTTTGGAAAATAATAAATGGGATAACTGGATCAGCGCAAATTATAAACAATGCATGTGTGACAGAGTTGGCCTGGGTGATTCACTTGAACAAAACTTTTTAAAAAGTTACAGGCTTCGGTAATAAAACTGACTAAAATCCTGGATTGCCAACCAACTCTGGATAGCCAACGCTATATAGTTGAAAAGGTATTAAAACAATAAAATCAGGTCGAAGGGATGGGCCCCGGGGCCAAATGGGATACCTCAGGCCATTTTTTCGAGTGACCCTGACTACTGGGCAACCCCGTTGTCAGGGCTATATACTGAGGTAGAAATATCGAATAGTTTGCCCATGAGTTGGAAAGGGTCAATAATCAACCAGATATTTAAGGGTGGTGATAGAGCGGATCCGGCAAACTATAGGCTTATAGCTCTAATGGATGTGGAAGCCAAATACTATGCATCATTAATCCTGGAGGACCTGGTGGAATGGTCTACTAAAAACAAGTTGATCCCTTTGAACCAAACAGGATTTCGTAAAGGGTTTGGAACGACAACAAATATAGTTGCACTGACCATGATAGCAGAAAGGTACAAATGTTTGCATATAAAGTTACAGCTTTGCTTTATTGATTTTAAAGCAGCGTTTGACAGCATAGAGCGAGGACTGCTGTGGAGCAAATTAAAGAATCTGGGCCTCCCGGAATCAATATTGCGTGCCATAATACAACTTTACACCGGAACTTGGATCTGAATAAAAATAGCAGATGGCACGAGATTATCACACTGAGATAGGTCTAAAGCAAGGATGTGTATTAGCACCTGATCTATTCAATCTCTTTATGGCAGACCTCTCAACAAGATTAAACGAGGCAAATTCTCATCCACTACGCTTGGGCCCATTACCGATAACACATCTCTCCTATGCCGATGACATAGTATTACTCAGTCTAACAAGAGTCGGCTTACAAAGATTGTTAAACGAGCTATCAATGTTTGCAAGTGACAACGACCTGGAAATTAACATCAAAAAAACAAAGACCATGACTATTGCGAAGCGGTCATGGCGTCAATTCCCGATCAGGCTGGGAGAAATACCGTTAGGGGTAGTCAATAACTATAAATATCTAGGGCTGTACATAGATGATCGATTAAATTTCCAAACTCATAAACACTATCTTGAAACAAAAGGAAATGGTCTAATCTATGCATTCTGTGCCCTTGCAAAAAAATTAAGGGGTCCATCTTTTAAGCTGCTGCTTGCTGTAATAGGTGCCAAATTGATGCCGACAGTGGCTTATGCAAGCATTGTTCTTAATGGTACAGATGCAAAACTTTTGGACAAGATACAAGCGAAAGCGTACAAAAAAGTTTTTTATTTGCCTCAGAATGCATCCCCAGCTCAGGTGAGACTGGAATTTGGGCTTACTCAACAAGAGATCGGAAGAAGCTATGCTACTATTAAAAGCTGGTATAAAATCTGGTTAAGTCGAGCGAATGACTTACATGATGCCTTGTGGCGGGCCCAGGAAGAAGATCCGCATTCAAGTTATGGCAAATTTTTGAAAATAGCCCTGGAGGAAACAAAGACAAAAGATCTCTGGGCACAGTCTCCCTCCTTTTCTGTTTTCCGTAGGGTGATAAACATGTTATGTTATATTATGTTATGTTATGGTGGCTTGTAGAGCGCACGGCTGCCCCAGCGAAGGGGCGTCCCGGCGCTGAAAACAGAAAACTGCACAGCTTGTAGCGAACAAGACAGCTTATAACGGAGGGAAGAGGAATGTTTTCACAGCTTTACGGAAAGGCAGATAGGACTTTATACTGCGGATAGAAGTGGGGAGCGCATTCCAGAGTTTCGAGGCCAACACACGGAAGGAGCGCCCTCGAGCACGGACCCTCCTCACCCTGGGGACAGCCACAAGATTCTGTCCCATAGAACGAAGTTGGCGGAAGAGGATGTAAAAAGTGTGCAGATTGGCCAGAATACATGGAGATGAGAAATTAAGAATTTTAAAAGTAATGCAGAGGGCCTTGAACTCTACACGCTTGGCCACAGGCAGCCAGTGGAGGCGACGGATGGCATTAGAAGTAGGACACCTCCTCGGCAGGCCAAGGAGAGCTCGAGCCGCTGCATTCTGGACCCTTTGTAGTCTGACAATCTCAGACTGGTTGACCCCCAGATAAAGGGAGCTGGCATAGTCCAGTCTTGACAAGATCAAGGCCTGGACAATAACCTGCCTAATTGGGGGACCGAAAAAACCCAACAGAGGTTTGAGCCCCCGCAGTAGCCCAAAACAAGTCCCTGCCACTTTCTTGGTTTGGGTTCGAAAGCAAAGGGCGGTATCAATCCAAACCCCTAGGTTTTATACCACCTGTTTAGGGGCAGGTGCCGGCCCCAGCGTGGCAGGCCACCAGTGCTCGCTCCACAGCTCCGAGTCTCTCCCCACCAGCCGTACCTCGGACTTGCTGGCGTTGAGCTGGAGACAGTTCGCAGTCATCCACTCCGAGACGGCCTCAAGATCGCTACGGAACTTACAAGCGTCCCGAGTAATGTCATCAGAGAGTGTGACTACCAACTGAGTATCGTCTGCATACGATACTACCGTGAGCCCTCTGTTCTTAGCCACCATCGCCAGTGGTTGAACATACAGATTGAAAAGGTTAGGGCTCAAAGCCGAGCCCTGCGGTACCCCCTGCTTGGTGGCATAAACTCTGGAAACAAAGGGAGAGGCGGCAACCTGGAAGGTCCTCCTGGAAAGAAAGGAGGCAAACCAGTCCAGGGCGGCACCCGCTATTCCCACCTCCTCCAGACGCCTCAACTCATAATGCTCATAATGGCAAAATTCCATTCATTACTAGAGGACAAAAATAAATTTGCGAAGCGGTCTCATGCCTGGATGGTCCTGCAGTCCTATACAACAACACAACCTGCAGAATATCTAAATGCAACATACACATACTACCTGAAATGGAAACTCATGGCCACCAGGTTTGGGCTTTTACCAAGTTTAGTGGATCAGCCTACATGGAAGTTTAATGGTCCCACGATATGCAACCTATGTGGTGCAGCGAAGCAAGATTTCATTAATCTTATCTGCTTATGTCCCGTTTTAAAAGCAACTTGGGTGTGGTTATTGAAAAAGGCTTTTAATGTTAGAGGGATCCGGTCTTGTAGAGGTGCAATAATTAAAGGCCTGGACCCAACATATCCCTAGCTGAACTGTAAGGTGATGAAATTTCTGATACGTTATGAACAGTTAATAATGAAAAAGGACAAACAAACCTCTGCTTTATTGATCGAAGAGTGATTATGAGTACTGGCATTCTTTTTTGTATAAGTAAGAAGATGTAGTAGGAGTTAAAAAAGTAAACAATATGAAGGGTTCTTTAATTGCATTAACGGACCTTATATTGGGATTGAAAAAGATGGTAATGGAAGTTTGTTTTATAATTATGGTAATAGGAATTGGATCAATTAGCGCGTTTTTTAATATGTCAGGTATGATAAATGATTCACAGATTTTTTTTAAATGAACTTAATGTATTGTATTTTATATTGAGATTAGAAACGATAGCAATGCTGTAGATTTTGTTATGAAATTCAATTTTAATAATTTTATGATGTGGAAATAATTGTCATTTGGGAGATTATTATGGTTTTTATTAACTGAAACAATAAAGTGCTTCTGTTTCTCAGTGGATTTGTGCATCATTTCACTTGACTTTGCTTTCTTTTTCTTGATTATGACACGTTATCTATCAATTTTGCTCTAATTACATATATTCTGCCTTCATCTAATTTTGGAAAGTGGTGTGGATAAAAGTGCACTAAAATGATAAGTAAACGTGCATGTTTAGTTTGCTTAAATTTGATTAAAACATTTTTGAACAATTTGTGCTTTAATGATTTCTACAAAGACATCCACATTATAGTAATGCTCAAACATGAATGAAAAGGACATATTTAAATTATAAAATTCTTCATATCTGTAAACAAGGCCATTTTGTCTTACAATGATTTTAAATGTGACTATGCCACTGTATTACTTACTTGCTTGTATTCCTGTGTCTAACTGTCCTCTAATGCCAGTAGGGGTTCTGGAGGCCTGGCCATCATCCAAGAGTTTTGCAATGCTACCAGAACACGAGATAGTAAGACAAAACAGACTACCCGATTGAGGCTTGAGACTGCCCAGCTGCTCCATAAGCCTACTCCCAGTAGTTACACTTAGCTGTTTGCCAACTGCTAAAGAGAGAGGGTGGGAAGGGGAGCCGGGACAATGACAGGAAAGAGGCCATAAGAGTTACAAATGTTAGGGCTTTAACAATGGTTTCAGGTGGTGGAAAAGAGAAGGCAAGGCTAGCTGGAGGGGTATTTACTGTCTTAGACTAATAGCTTCTTGCTTAGAAGAGACAACACTCTACCTTTGAAAATCAAACATGGTTGGTGTTAAGTTTGTAACACTTTTTTGTTTGTTTGTTTTTTTGAGTTTAAAATTCTTTATTGTAATTTCAAGGTATAATCCACTTACATTCATAATTATATCCCTGAGCAACCAGTACTAGTGGACCTTGCAGTTTCCAAACTAGGAGAAGTTAGGATCGCAACCGCCCTTGAAAATGGTATCGAAATCATCACTTGATTGGAACTTTTCCACTCATATTTTAAATTGGAACTTGTAACTAAACATCCCCTCCTCCCAACCCCACCCAACCCCTCCCCCCACCGGGTCCAACCCCCTAGAGGTCCAGTAATCATAGGATCAGCCAAGGGTATCCTCATGGCCCCCTTCTAGACTGTGGGACTCATTCTCCCTGTGACGAGCCTCTTCCGACGATGCCTGTGTGGAATTTGGGGAGCTTCCCTCTATCCCCTGGATCATCAACCCCCATGCCATCAGTACATCCGGGAGTTTATCATCCCTTCTAGTGCTACGCATGTGCCCCTCCTCCGCTAGTGCCCATTCTCTCAAGTCTGATTTTCAGTTCGCTATCTGCGGCCCTTGCTGCGCTAGCCAATGGATTGATAGTCGCCGCCTAGCTGTTACCAGCCCCAACACCAGGAACCTCCTACTTATTTTACGGTTTGGGTCTCGGGAATTAAGCCAAGGAGACAGGTACGCACCTCAAGGGCAACCGTCCACCCAGTTATTCTGCTCAGGTCTTCCAGGACCGCCGTCCAGTATTCCCGTATCGTCGGACAGGACCAGACCATGTGCGGAAAATCCGCCTGGACATAATGACATCTGGGGCACCTTGGATCTCTCGATCCGTCTATAGTATGTAGTCTCTTGGGTGAGAGGTAAGTCATGTGAACTATGTTATACTGTATCTGTTTAAACCTATTGCTCACCGCCACCTTGCGTACATTTTCATGAATTTTTCCCAGTCTCGTGGCGCAATCTCCTGCGAAGATGCCGCCTGCCACTTCTCTTCTACTTTAAGAGGTCCACATTTTTTATCTTCCCGTAGTGCCCTGTATAGGTGAGTAACAAGTTTCCGCCCTCCCGCCATGGCAATCAGCGCGACCAGGGTATGGGTGTGTCCAGGGGCAGCCGGGAACACAGGCCACAACTGCCGCGCCGTCGCCGCCATCTTGGCGTATTGCAAAAATTGTCCCGATCCCAACCCAAAAGTATCTACCGCTTCCTGATACGTTATAAACCTTTGTTCCGGGTAGAGGTCAGCCAACATTAGACAGCCCCCCGCCTTCCATTTATCAGTGGACATAACCCGCTCAATGAGTGCGAAGGGTGGCATGAGCCAGAAATCCGCCTCCGGGGCAAATGGCTGTGTCTGGATAAGTCTCCTGATCACCCTGTTCCATATGGCAGTAAGTAATCTACCCAGTGGGGGACGTTGTTCCTGTCTTCCCCTCGTCTGCCAGATGAGCGCACCCAACGGTCGATTGCCATAAGTGCCAGCCACTAGTGATCTTTCCCAGGAGGGGTCCGCATCCAACCAGGCTATGGCGTGCTGTAATTGTGAGGCGAAATAATAAAGTTCTAGGTCAGGGATTTCTAAACCTCCCTTACCCCATGTGCGTTTCATAATTTCGAGGCTGACCCGGCAGCGTTTCCCGTTCCATAGCAATTGGATAAGCATTGCGTCGAGTTCCTTGAACACCTGATGCGGGAGCTCAAAGAAGGAGCCCTGCATTGTAAAGAGACATCGGGGCAGCACCACCATTTTTATTAAGGCAATCTTTCCCATCAGTGAGAGTTTAAGTGTATTCCAAAGGCGATGCTGCCGTGTAGACCCCTGAGTATCCTCCCCATATTATGTTGATAAAAAGTGTCCCTGTCCCTACAGATCCATATCCCAAGATAACGCAGCGTATCCGGCACCCATGGGAGGCCCACCTCTGGGAGTCCAACTCCGCCACCCTCGGCCGCCGACTCGATCTTATATAATTGTGATTTTGTCTTATTAACATAGAGCCCAGATGTCTTAGCAAACTGATCTAAAGCCGTCAGCAGTAACGGAAGCGAATGGGCCGGCTCCCGTAGGTATACCAGCGCATCGTCAGCATACAATGATACGATATGCTCCGTGGCCCCGACTCGTATGCCCTGCCCCTGGAGAACCCCACGGAGATGACACGCTAATGGCTCCATCGCCAGGGCAAACAACAATGGGGAAAGCGGACACCCCTGTCGTGTCCCCCTTGCTATTGGCATTGCATCCGAAACATACCGACCCGTTCGGACCCTGGCCACTGGCTGTGTATAAAGGAGTCTCACCCAGTTCACAAACCCTTCACCTATCCCCATTTTTAGGAGTACCTGCCATAAATATTCCCATCTGATGGAGTCGAACGCTTGTTCTATATCCAAAAATTCCAAGGCACTCTGTTGGGCCCTGCCCCCTAGTGACTGCATAACATGGGCCAGACGGCGAATGTTCCTCAGTGTATTCCTCCCTGGTATAAAACCGGACTGATCCTCATGCACCAGCTGCCTGAGATATGGAAGTAATCTACTGGCCAATACCTGACTAATAATTTTAAGATCTACATTTAGCATAGAAATTGGCCTGTAGGAGTTGGGGAGCAGGGGGTCCTTCCCCGGCTTAGGGATCATCACGATCAACGCTTCTCGCATGGAGCTGGGCAGTATGCCGGTCTCACCGGCTTCCAGAACTATTTCCAGGAGCTTAGGGACTAGGACTCCCCCATATTCTTTGTATAGCTCCGCCGCCAGGCCATCCATCCCGGGCGATTTAGTAGTTTTCAGGTGCGCAATCGCCGCCTTCACCTCCTCCCCCGAAAAGGAGCCCCAGGGGTTCCTGACTCTCCGAGGGCAAGGCAAGGCAGGTCCGCCTCGGCAAGGTAAACTTCCATAGCCTGGGGGTGGTATGGGGCTCGGGCTCGGAATATATCTTTTGTAGATATGCTGTAAATGCCCGGTTAATCTCATATTGGGTATAAACCATTCGCCCCTGATCTGTTTTAAGGGCCAAGATCGGGAGAGGTTGTATCTCCATCCTGATCAGGCGCGCCAGTAGGCGGCCGGCCTTATCTCCCTCTGTGTACCATCGGCGCCTACTCATGGTTCTATCATATTTACCCAGTGACTCCCATATGTCCCCTATCGTCCGCCTTTGTTCTGCCCATTTGGCCGGCCCCTCCGGGTCCGTAGAAAGCTCTGCCTCTAGGGCCGCCAAACGTGCCTCCTGGTGTTGCAAATCCCGCTCTAGCACTCTTCTCACGCCCACCTCAGTGGACATACACACCCCCGCATCACCACTTTCATCGCATCCCATTCAAGCGCTCTCGAACTGGCCGTGTTCCAATTTACCGCAAAGTAGCCATCTAGCCCTGCCGCTACCGTCTCCTTATATACCGGGTCCGTTAGAGCGTCAGTATTAAGTCTCCATAGCGGTATTTTGGATCGTGGTCGGCCCAGCGTGTAGGCCATCAGCAGGGGAGAGTGGTCTGACAGATATCGGGCTAGGTATTGCGTCTCTACTATTCGATTGGCTGCCGCCTCCTGTACAAAGAAATAGTCCAGCCTGCTATGTGTGTTAGCTGCTGGCGTGTGACACGAGTACACTCGGCAGCCCGGGTTACGGTGTCGCCAGATATCCATCAAATGGTAATTGTGAAGCATCCGACGCATTGCTTCTCGGGTTTTGGGCTTGACTTCCGTTTTCGGGGGTGCCTATCTAACTCTCCATCAAGAGCACAGTTGAAATCCCCGCGATAATCAGTTCTACTTCTGGTGTCAGGCCTAACTGACCCAAGACCTTATTCAAAAAGTCCCCATCGTCAGTATTCGGAGCGTATATATTAACTAAGCACATTCGGCGTCCGTCCAGGGACCCCTCCACCACCACATAGCGTCCATCTGGGTCTAGACTACACTTTGCGTCCTTAAAGGGGACACCTGGAGCCACCCATATAAGCGCCCCTCTAGCATACCCCGAGTAGGAAGTCGCAAAAACTGGCCCCTCCACCGACGTTGGACATATTTCAAACAGTCTCCCCAGAGGTGCGTCTCCTGCAGAAAGGCCATGCTTATCTTGTACCGTCTGAGATATTGCGCCACCCGGATCCGTTTGACCATGTTATTGAGCCCCCTAACATTCCATGTTATAAATTTATAAATCTGTTGTTCGCCTGACATGAGCTGAATATCCTACTTTTCCTTGCTACACATCGTATGAGCTGGAGAAACCCACAAGTGTTGTGTTGGGACCCCCTGTATGGAAGCTCCTAGGACCTCTGGTGACCCGGCTTAAAACATTCCCAATAAAAAACTGCAAAACATCACCCTGCGAACCCCCATCCCTCCCCACCCACAGGCAGTAGTACCGCATTCTCACCCCCAACCCTGGTCTGAGGACGCAGGACCCCGCCTCACATCGCCACCCTCCCCACAAATCCCCCGCAACTTAATACGCAATAACAATAATCAACAAAACGTCAATGAGAACCCCTAGTTCCTGATATACAGCCAAACTGCCTGGCGCCGCGCGACCCGCCCAACCAGCGGTCTAGCCAGGCCGCCTCAGCGCACTACAGTTGGAATGTCCTAACTGTGGTGTGGCGGAGTAGTATCTCACCCCAACAACAACGTTCCCACCCCCCCTTATAGTCCCGCGGGCCGGAGCCCCTCCTGCACGTGGCCGCTGCAGAGTCAAACCCAATCACGGGTGAGATCCGTACTCACTGTTCCACAGATCATTGCCCCCTGCACGGCAGTCCCTTGACTTGTCCGCAAGTGTCTCAGGAGCCACCCTCGACTGGGCTGGCAGTGCCCTCCGGCTCTGATTGCGTTTCTTGGACCAGACACAACGGGGAGAACTGGTTTTGCGTCGATAATTCCCTTATCTCATCTATGAGGGTGCCGTCCGGCCCCACCATGATTCTACCTCTGCCCGGTACCTTTTGTGTCCTGGGTCGTTGTTCTCCAGTGTAGCGATGCTGATTCTGATTCCGTCGGCGGCTGTTCCTAGTCCTCTGTTCATGCCACCCCTGGGTCCGGTCTTGTCCCTCCAGGCCCATCGAGTCCATCCACTCCATGGCCTCTTGTGGCGAACTGAAGAAATGGACTCTGTCCTCATATTGTACCCGGAGCCGGGCTGGAAACATTAGACTGTATTTCACCTCAAGGTTTCTCAATCTCCGTTTAACTCCCAGGAAGTTGTTCCGCAAGTCCTGTACCTTTTTTGTGTAGTCCGGGTAGATATGGATATCTTGGTTCTCAAACCTGGGAGGACCGTTCCTGCGGATAAACTGAAGGATCAAGTCCCGGGCCCTAAAATTGAACAAACGAGCAATCATAGCTCTCGGTGGCGACCCGGTTTCGGGGGGGGACCGAGGGAACGGTGGGCCCGCTCCACCGCGAACATCTTTGAAAGCCGGAGGCCCGGGAGGGCGGAACCGAGCCACTCTTCCAGAAATAGGTCCGCCGCCGGACCCTCCGCCCTTTCCGGGAAACCCAAAAAACGGAGGTTGTTCCTCCTCGACCGCCCCTCTGCGTCTTCCGCCCTGTCTTCTAGACGAGAGGTGTGATCTTGGAGTGCGGACACTGTCGCCTGTAATTGCTGGACTTCATTCCGCAAGGAGCCCAGGTCCGCCTCCGTAGTAGTAACTACGGTCCGCAACCTTCCGGAGGTCCAGTCGCAAATGATTGATATCCATGGCCATGCCATCCATTTTGGACTCCAACGCCACTCGCGATTCTCGTATGGCCTCCAGAATGTCAGCCTTATCTCTGGCCGACGATCCCTGTTGCAATCCAGGTTCAGGGTCCGGTCGAATGCGCTCGGCCGAGGTTGGGCCCGGCACCGTGTACTGCATGATCTTGTTAGTTTGCGTGCCTCTGACAGGCCTGTCTTTCCCCATCCCGAATGGGATCTCGCCAGGAGCTCTCCGGGGCCCTTCGTTCCGCAGCCTCAGGCCCAAGGATCCGTCCCTGGCCTAGTTATGGCGAAGGATGTCCACGTGGGCACTCTACAACCAGGGCCCCTGAACACCGCTAGGTTGATCACCTCCCAGTCAAATTTCCAGCATGAACCAGCACTTGGCCCACCGGCCTTCCTCCGCCAGGGTATGCCGGGTGTCACCTCCACCGAGCCACGGAGTAGGCGCCCCCGCCACCAAAGGCCGTCTCAGGAGCTATGGCTCGGCCACCGCCGCTATTGTGCCCCCAAGTAGGAGTTCAGGCCCTCCTTGCCAGTCATCTGCCCTCATGAATTAAAGGCATCACCTGCGTCTATATACAGTCCAAGGGGTCCCACCGTGGCCCTCATGAAGCCCCGGGCTCGTCTAGAGCGCGCCCCCAGACTCTCTCCCTCAGAATAATTGGTGGTCCGCCGCATCCGCTCACCTCCGGGCGAAAAATGTAATATTTTTTTTTTCTCCCCGGGTCCCTCTCTTCATGCGGCCAGGCGCAAGGCTCCGGCGGCTCTCCGGCAGCAGTCCCCGCTACAAGGGCATTCCGATGCGGCCCACCGGGAGGCCGCTTAGTGCTCAGCCGAAGTCCGCGCCGCCATCTTGCGCGGAGAATATCCGATCCGGCTGCAGGAGATTAAAGTTTCTTTCCCGGTCTGCAAAGCGTGTGTGCAGCACCCGGGTAGGACTCTCGGGACGAGGGGGGTTCCGACCCCTGACTTGACAAAGAGAACTCAATTCCGCCAGGATTTGTTCAGGATTACGGCATCTAGGGCAAGAGCTGCGCTAAACTGCGACTAGCCGGCCATGCTGTCAAGCCACGCCCCTCAAGTTTGTAACACTTATCTATCAAACCCAAGTTTAAACCTGCTGCAACACATTAGACAGTAGTATGTCTACAGCTCATAATTGTATCACATTGGCCTTGGTAATCAAAAACCTTTTTCAAGTGGTCTGATTTAGCCCATCATTCCTGTTAGAAACCAGTCAGTTTTATACATTTACCATTGTTCTTGGAAGAGTTTTGTTATGCTCATATCTGGCATTCCCCCAAGAAATGTTGTTACATGATCCCTTTTCCTCAAACTAATATTCCACTTAAACATACTCAAGAAGCCATCTATGAAAACATACAGGCAAATTTCAGACATAAGTTGCAGTAGTAATTCTTCATGCACAGTTGCTAAATATTTTCACGAAGATTATTCCTTTTGAACAGTATTCTGCTGCTAGTATTCAATGGTATTGTAGAAGTTTGAGTATCAGTTTTGTTCTGTCATGGATGTCAGTTCACTAAAATGCCTGGGGCAGTGGAAATGACATCACACACACTTTGACTACCAATAGTTTTATATGGTTCAGCCCTTAATTCACCCCTTGCTTCTAAACCCCTTCCTCATTACTACTCAGTTTATAGCTAGAGGCAAATGATGCTCAGAGTACATTTATTTTATTTTCATGCATCTACCTCCATGACCTTGGAGTCCAGTGGAAGCAAGGGTAGTGGCAGGGATACAGATGTTAAGTGTGATCTAGCAGCTGCTAACACTGGTTACCTCTAATTGTGGTCTGTTTGTACTGTCAGGACACCATGGTTAATCATTCTTTGTGCCCAATCTCTGTACTTCATGTGTTATTAGTGCTACAGTCTTTTTAAACTCCAGTGGCACTTCAGGCTGTGGAAGTTCCCAATCATATTGAAATTGAGGATATATATTGGGAGCAGAAACTCCGAGTCACCATGTAATACCATGTATGGAAGCTTCAACATTCTATGTGCCAAAGAGCCTGGACATGATGCATCCTTCCCCCAGACAGGAACGGAGTTGTCCTGTTTTGCAAAAAATGTAAACATACTGTGTTCTCAGAAATGCAGTAGCAACTGAATATTATTAACTAAAAACATGTTCCTGATCCTCACTATTTTCTATCAATATTCCTATACAGACTTTGGGAGGATACCTAAATATAATGTATATGTTTCACAGCTGTAATAGGTTGAGACCGATGCAATTTGCACACTGTGTGTATGAATGCACCCTGATACCTAACACATTGGCCCAGTGTGCTTATAACTGTACCTCTGGTTATTGGCCAAAACAGTCTCCACAAGTTTGAAGTTTACAACAAATTAAATGAAGGCCCTCTCAAAAAATGTTACTCAGGTTTTCAAAATGCCTCTGCCACCAGGGGTAGCTCCTCACCCCTGAAGTTTGAGTCTAGTTGTGCCCCTGCCCCCAGCACTTGACCTTCGAAGACAGCGACGCTACATCACATTTGTGTCTAGAAATGGATTAGAAAAGAGGGAGCTTGAGACTCCCAAATTGTCAAACAGAAGCTGTACATCAGTGTGGAGAAGCTCAACCATGAGTTCTACTGGTCATTCACTGGGATTTGCTGAACGTGCTTTGAGTTACGGGCCTGTGTTCACCCTACACCTACCTCCTAGCTGAGAAGACTTGAACTGCTCGACTCGCACTACCACTGAGAGTCATGTGTGGAAGGGATTCTTCGCTCAGTTGCTCAGAACTCATAGTAGGTCTGGCCCCAGGACATCAGGAGTAAAAGGCCTCAACCCCCATGGTTGGGCCATTAACTCCTTCTTACCCCGTGGCCATCTGAAAGAGGTTCTGACACACACAGCTGCACGTCTTATGACCAGCCACAAAGATCTCCCCAGTGCTCAATGTTCTTGAAAAGTGGCCGCCTGAAGCAAGATGCTCCTACAACCTGGCATGCATCTCATAAAGTTCTGCCCACCTGAACATGCCAAACTGCCTGCCAAAAAACCTCACGTTATCAGAAGGCTTTTGTTTTTTTGGAAGCAAAAGAGATCTACGAGTATAGGTTTAGACATCTTTGAAACACAAGACCTTGAAGCATATCCAGAGCCACTCGTTCAGTAGCGGCTGGCATCTACAGGGAGAGGGAGGTGGGTGTGCGCGCAAAAATAAAAATTAATATATTTTTTAAAAACTTACAGGGCAAACGCGACGCCCTTTGCTCCGGACCTCCACAGGAACTGGAAGCTAGAGCCTGGAACTCCCTTCCTTGACAAATCAGGGTGCTGCTCTCATGCTGTGAGAGCAGCGCCCTGATTGGAGGAAGCAGCCTCCCCTGGCACTCCACAGCGTCCTGGAG
This sequence comes from Calotriton arnoldi, assembly GCA_963921515.1. Classification (NCBI taxonomy): domain Eukaryota; kingdom Metazoa; phylum Chordata; class Amphibia; order Caudata; family Salamandridae; genus Calotriton; species Calotriton arnoldi. Next base: position 236,158 of record CAWUFW010016750.1, on the reverse strand, counting down.
GCCCGCACTGACTCTAACCTAGCTGTCTTAAGACAGCTGGGTTACAGATGTTTAAAGTGCGCTGTGTTGCTGGCCGTCTCAGACGTCCGGCCAAAAAAACATGTGCACTTTAAACATAAGTGCATAGACAGCCCACCCTCCTTCCTGCTGCTGTCACTCAGCAGCGACACCGCCCCTGTCCAGACGCTTGGCTCAGGAAGGGGATAAAAAATAAAATGTTAATAAATTACCATTTTATTTTTCATGGGGATTTGGGGAGATTTTAAGTGGTACGATGGTCCTCCGCTGCAACGGAGGAGCCGCCCTTGCACTCTACCACTTTCCAATACAATGCATGGTCTTATCTTTCTGCTTTACACTGCCTTCACTAAAACGTCGACAACGCATTGCATACATTATAGTAATTTGCATTTTCTGTGTGAATGGTTTGTTACAGTCTTGCTTGAATGCTTTGCTTCTTTGTATCAAGGTCATTTGTTCAGTTTGTAAAAGCCTCTTCTGTACAGCAGTCAGAAGCCTTGGAGGCCTAGTCCGTGCTTTACAATATCATGTAAACAAACGCCCAAACAAACACGTTGATTGTTTACCACATGATCGCTCCATTAATACTGAAGATGTGTTTAGCTGCATCTTGGAAGCTGTGGGAAATAGGCGTGAGGGCCTGGGGCTCTCGATGAGCCTGCACCCCACATTATATTTACAAAACTAAATGTGAAATGGTGAAATGTGTGCATACTTGGAGTAAGATTCACGGAAAAATACCATTGGTGGCCTTTCACTAAAATGGTAAAGGTGGGGGAAATAACGTCTTACGATCAGCTGCGAATGATGTTAATGCAAGTGGCATTTTTGGCATTGAATATGCACAAGAAGTGACATCACACAACCTTTCACTTGCCAGCTGCATAAAGTGGATAATAGAATTCCTACAGAACAGTAAAACAGAAGCAACTATGCAGCATTCATAGGGGCAGGTCTGATACTGCAACAAGGTAATATTAGGCGGCCAGCCAGTCACATTAGGGTGCCACATTAAGGGGCTACCAGATTTCAAATAAAAGCCTCATATCTGGCTCTGGTCAGAGGGAGCTCAGCACTAAATGGGAACATTTAATTTTACCTGGTGCTCTGAAAATCCATGCCTCAACGCTGGCAGGAGTTGCACTTAACAGTTGTGAGCCCCGATTTCGACTCCTAGCGAAGTCTATTTATGTACGTTATGCACTGGTCAAATTGCTCCTCCCTATATTTACAGAGGATCATACTAGGACTCAGTAGTAAAATCCTTTTAATATTTACTCCAAAATTTAAAAAAATAGAACGTCCGGTCAAAACTCCTCAAAATATTGATGGTCTAACTGCAAAAGGGGAAAGATGTTTTTTAAATACAAACATGTAATATTACATTTTGCGAACTGGTGCGTGCTAAATTTGAACTCAGAGAAAATTACAAAACGATCGGATGGCTTATGAGCAGCATGTCCATGTAGGGGGACATCTTCAGACAGCTACTCAGTCACAAACATAGGAATCAATAAAGCACAATTGTACAGGCCGTTCAAGTAGCAAGCCTCTGTCCTGCCCCATAAATTGTATCCTTGAAATGACTTTGTGAAGCTCGCTTGTAAAGCGTGTTGTGGTGTGACCAGTTTGTCCTTTTCACTGATTGGCACGTGCCCGCCCTTCAGTCCCGCTCGTGGTGGCAGTTGACGCTGTGTGTGGCGGTGCTGCAGCGCGCGCGCCTCTTCTCTGTCTATTGTTGCTCTTTGAGCCGATGCAGTGCTGCACGCGCCGGTTCTGACTTGTTCTTGCTCTGTTTGCACTGTATTTATAGCAACACGCGCCATCATCGTTTTGTTTGAATGACACAGTGTTCAGCATGGCCTGCTCTCTTGCTGTCAGGGGTGATGACAGAGGAATGGGTTGTGAGTATTCCCCTGGGTGCCAAAACATGTAGCATGTTGAACCAGGAAGCTGTTGTTTAGTGTCTCCTGCACTTGCTACTCTCATTTACAGTAAATGCATTGCAAACGAAATCTGCTTAAAGAGCTTTCATAGAAAATTTATCAACAAACAATATATAAAGAAAAGCTTAAAAAATGTGCGGAGAATAAGGCAGTTAAAAATATGCATGGTAATAGAGAGAACACTAGTTTGACCCTGCACCAAATGGGCACGTCGGTAATCTAGCCCTTGGTTGTTTTACAGGCGCTGGTCAGTACTCTTCCTGTATGAAGGACTTCACGGGTCTGGCGATCACTTTCTCAGCCCGACAATTCTTAACCTACAAACCAGTGGTCGAAGTGGGCAGGATCGGCAGGGCACCGTGTGCCCCTACTTCTTTAATTTAATAGATTCCGTTCCCCTACTTCTTTTATTTTAAAAACGTGTCCTAGGACAGCAGAAATAGCCACGGCCTACAGATAAGGCTCAGCGTTCATGGCCGTTCGGGGACAGGCGGGTGGGTAGAGAAGGATAAGGACTCAGGGGCATATCAACAACGATTAGAGATAAACATCGCTAAGCGTGTTTAGCGATGTTTATCCTATCGCTGGATTTTATCGCCGTGATAGCGCTGTATCAACAACGCTTTTCACAACGGCGATAAGAAATCCAGCGATAGCGGGGGAAATCGCCGTTTTGCAGGGAACATCGCTGGTTTTCCAGCAATGTTCCCTGCAAAACGGCGATAACCTTGCTGATACGACCCTGTGGTTGTATCAGCATAATCCATCCCCTATGTCAAAAATAGGTAAATTAGGATTTTAGCAGACGTTAGATTTTGGCAAAAACGGCCGTTTTCACCAAAATCTAACGTATGCTAAAATCCTGTGGGCTGCCTTGTAAATATCGCGATGTGAACATCAGCGATATTTGCAAGGTAGACCATCCGGGGTACGCCCAGTGACGCCCACTTTGCATCTCATTAGAGATGCAAAGGGAGGTGTTGGGAAAAAGGGTGCTAACATGCGATTATGCATGTTTGCACCCTCTTGTTAATAGGGCGATAGTTTTATCTCCACATTTTTGGCTTTAAAGCCAAAAAGCGGAGATAAAGCCCTTGTAGATATGCCCTCTGTCTTTTCCTTCTTGCCCAGAGAAGACAAGGGCAGTGTCCACTTCTCCCGCTGGCAGCTGCCCCCCCCCTCTTCCTTACTCTTCCTCCCTCTCTTTCAGTCTCGCTCCTCCTCACTTATTGAAAACCGTGAATTCAAGAAACGGTTATTACTCCCTCTTTCCTCTCGTTTCGTTTATTTGTTCCTCCGTGAAATGGATCCAAAAAAGAAAAACACTTTTGCTGGAAATGTCGTATTTTTCGGACGTTTCTATTCCAAAGTGCAGCCTTGGGACAGAAAGAAATAAAATGTTCAAAATAACTAAATAAAGCTAGGTAGAGAGGTCGCAAAGTGGACAAATTGATTTTATTCACACCCAAACACATTAGCGGCACTTTAAAGAGTTTGCCAGTGAAGTGCTACTTTTGTTTTCTCATCTTTCTTTGTACAACATTGTTTTCCATGGGTGGAGTAGTGCACCATTTCTGGAGGTACTGTGCAATACATGCTTGGTGGGTGGATTGGAAAACAAATTGTGTACAGTGGATCTGTGTTTAGGGATGTGGTCTTTTTAAACCATGCTGCTTACGTTTTGTAAGGATATAAGCAATGGACATTGAAAAGGGTCCCTTCAGGGCCCTGTACTCATATCCTTAACTTTTCAGGCAAAAGCACTCGCTGATTTCTGAATGAGTTTAAAAGCGTTAAGGTAACCATGTTGTTCTGCTTACATTTCACATGCTTACTTAATCTTGCATTCCCTTGAGTATTTGCTTTTCCCAGGATGTTGTTACTTTTTTTTTAGGCAGCATATTACTCTTGTCTAGTGCGTAATTTGAATTGAGTCGCATCCAGGTGTTTAGAGCGGGGCACAATTGGGTTGTAGCTGAAGGTAGTACGAGTTTCTCTCAGTTAGGCAGTCGGGTGTTCATTGGGGGAGAGGATGTGGCACTATGATCAGAGCTGCCGACTTTGGAACTGGGGAACCAGGTTCAGCCTTCATGACCAGTCCACCAGACCACTCTCCGAAAGAAGCACATTCTCGTGCTAGACATTAGAAGGCCCGCAAGACCTTAGAAGCCCTGGTGTCTTCGCACCAGCAGGTGGACCCTTGCGGTGGCAAGTGTGGGCTAACCTTGAAGGCCTGTCACCACAATCCATGCTGAAGTTCACCTCCAGAAGGGCAGACCTATGAAGCAGCACACCCTAGAGCGACAGTGATTCTGTCACTGAGGTCACAGGGCCCTTGAGCAGGGGGGCACTATGGCGGTGCGACCAGTGCGATCGCACCGGGCGCTGACTTCAGGTGGAAGCGTCATGTTTGCAAGTATATTATGTTTCTAAAAGCACTTGCTGCCTCCTTCCTGGCCTCCAGCAATTTTCAGCAGCAATAAAAATGTCAGGATAAATCCGGTGATGAATGTTCTTTCCAGGGAGAGATGGAGTTTTGTCAAGTGGAAGTTTTGACTCGTGGAAAGGTAGTGCAGAGGGTTGATGTGCCTGCTGCAAAGAACATGTACCATGCAGATCACAAAGTGCACATAATGTAAATAGGTCAGTGGGTTGCTGCTTTTGTCAGAGAGATCCTTTTGTTACTTGCAGTTTATAAGTCAAACTTCTAACATAGAACAGTGAGCTATTAACTGTCATCTAAGAGCTGCATGCAAACTGCAAGGTATACATTAGAGCATTATGGTTTTTCCCCAGTCTTTGATTATCCTAATGTTGCAAAAAGGGTTCATTTGGATAGAAATCAATTCTGGTTATTAAAGAGAACCCCCAACAATGGTATTACGTTCTAAATTCAAAGTTAGTGTTTCTTCAGACCAATCACTATTAAACTATACTGCCTATTAGTATGGTTGTCATGTGACTCCTGCACCTTGTAGTTCTTTATCTTATGTAACATTTCCTAAACAGTGATTTATACACGTATGATTTACTGTCTCTGTGTAATGTGTGTGATGTAAAGTGCTCTGACACCCTACACTGGTATCAGTGGCGCTGTAAATCAAATTAAATGCATCTGAGCGAGAGTGTGGTTATGGAGACTTGAGGGGCACTGTTAAAGGGTGGTAGTGAGGGAGTCATTGGGGGGCACCAACAAACAGTGTCGCACAGGGCTCCACCAGCACTAAAGCCGGTCCTGCCCTTGAGGCGAGTCTGCCTCACCCATCGGTACCTCCATTGGCCTTGTTTCACAAGTAGTAGCTGCAACTCACCAGGGGTTGGCAATGCAGGATTTGCACGCACACCACACTAAGTTCACAAACTTCACAGTCTCTCTGCTTCATGCACAAGCACTTTTAGCATGTGCTGCCTGCTTTGGAGCCACTGGAATTATGCAGCAATGGAGGACAAAATTATGCCGCAGTGTTGACTATATTATGCAGCAAAAAAAGGCTTCAGCGTAATGCGGTATATTTTCTGATACTTTATTATTTTGACATTTTTACACATGCTAACAGTCTCTGCAAAGATTTTGCTTTATTAGTACCAGTGTAACACAAATGCAGCAGTGAGAAAGGTGATCAGTCAACCTTTGCAAAGGGCTGTCCACTTCGCAGAAACACAAGTCACATTTTTACTAACTTTTGATCCGTTTGCGCTACAAACAATTTATTAGTAAAAATCATCAAATTAGACAGCAGATGATGCATTATGTGGCAAATATTGCAGACCCACAATTATATAGGAAACATTTGCAAACTTGGATATTTTGCCATTCATGTTTGAACTGCTCTTGTAGAACAAGCATTGGCATAGCCAATAGGTCTCGCCTTTGGGACCTTATAAGTGTTTAGTTATCCAGCACAATATCCTTGGTGCAACAGCATCAACTGTTGCATGGTTAAACACTTATAAGGTCCCAAAGGCGAGACCTATTGGCTATGCCAATGCTTGTTTCATTACAAGGTTGGAAGAATCCAACACATCTACCATGCAGCGCCTAAGGAAATGTGTCAATGTGCTGTTGATACACTACATTTTTTTTTTTTAAAGTTATTTGAAACGTATTTACATAGTTGGGTACTACGTTAAAAACGCACACCACATCTACCATGCTGCGCCTCTAGGCAATGTATCCATGTACTGTTTATACACTACTTGTGTGTTTTTTCAGTTATTCCAAACCTACTTTCATAGTTTTGTACTACTTTGAAATGCACAGCAGTGCCTCTACCAAAAAACACAGTGCACAACAATGCTAGGAACAAATTATTCCCAAATCCTTTCCGTTCCTAACATGGCTAGGGCTCAAATATGTGCGATAGGCTTACAAGGAGTAAACTAAACAAAGAAAAACAGGGGATTTTTCTTAACTTGGGACGGGAGGTAAGAGATATTTTGAAGAATATTCAGGCCTACACAGGAGGGTTAACTCCCAAAAATGTTTTCCCATTTCAACGGAGAAAACAGGCAATAAGCCATCAAATATTAAGACTCACAGCAGAACAAGCCCTGGGCTTATCGCAAACAGTAAATATTTGGACACAACATTTCTAACACGGCACCAGATGCAGCTCACGTCTGCAAAGGATTTCCAGGCAAACGGACGGAAGGGTCATAAAACCCCCGCCCCCCACTCCACTTATAAAGAGGACACAAGGAATTCTTAGGGTGGAACAAAAGGACCCCATAAAACTTGTGCTCATCTCGAGGAAGCGCATTCCTCAAAGGCTCTCTGAAAACTGGCAGAAACGCAGGAATGAGGCCCCAGCAACAACAGAGGTTGTTCGTGGGCTGTTACCAGAGCTCTCATAGATATTAAAGGACGCACTAACAAAGGGGGAAAATGCAACAGTTGGCCTTCTCTATAGCAGTCCAAACATACAATTTCACTGAAAGGCATTTAACGTTCATAGAACAACAGATCACAACTAGTCTATGCGGGTGCCTCAAACATGCACGAACACGTGTGCGTGTGCTACATTTACCGCAGCTTAAAAGTAAAGCAACTGCCGTACAACCATTTCACATATGTAATAAACAAACAAAGGTACAAAACAAGTACAATATTTAGGCAAGCGACTTATTTTTCAATAGATCGCAAAATATTTATTAACAGCTGATGCTATATAACACATGGCACACACAGTTAAAGAACGTATGGCCCAAAATAACACACTATTACAGTTACTATGTCAATATTTACCAGTTACTGCGGCAACTTCGACAAATTTAATAAACTTGCTGCATAGCATTGCAACATGCACTGTAACAGAGGAACATCGTACTTCAAGGTACAAATAAGCGCAAGACTGCAGCATTACCTACGGAGCCTCTGCAAACTCTAAGGTGGCGATGGTAGGTTAATAACAAGGTGACCTGTTTAAAACAAGCAATGGCCGCGCGGCCGTGAAACTGACACGGCCGCGCGGCCGCGAAAGTGAAAGTAATCGCGAGGGAAGCCATATGGCGCCTGATGCCATATGGCGCCTGATCGCGCGTGCACGCTCGCGTGAACGCAAGCTGGTCGCCAGCAAACTGCTGTTTGCACTTCCAAAACCCGCTTACTAAAACTCTCGCCAGAGCTGCGCATGCGCTGGCTCAGGCGAGACCTAAAAAGGGAGAAGTACTGATGACAGAAACTCCATGGCTCGGCGACAAATGGCTTGTGCTTCCACATTTTATCGTATTTGGGACATTCTGTGATTAGAAACGCATCCCACTTTGCGAATGCATTTTAATGTCAATAATTCATATTAAACCTTAAAGAAAAGTGTATCCATTGGTTGAATTAAATAACGTAATAGGCTGTAACTGGGTACTGAAATGCCAAACAACTACTAAAAATTAGAGGGGCATATTAGCAAGGGCCATTATCTCCGCTTTTTGGCTTTAAGAGCCAAAAAGCGGAGATAATATTACCGCCCTATTACCAAGGCGGGTGCTAACATGCATTAACGCATGTTAGCACTGCGTTTCCCACGCCTCACTCTGCATCTCTAATGAGATGCAAAGAGGGCGTTCCTTCCCAGGATAACAGGAGAAATGTCGCTAACCGACATTTCTCCTATTATCAAGCTGCAGGCGAACATGCAGAGCGATTAGAAAAGTAGCGCTAACCGCGGTTAGCGCTACTTTTCTAACGCCTGCTCTCAGTATGACTTAGCCATGATATCCAATGGAAGGTGGATATCATGGCTGAGTCTGTCCTGCCCTATCAGCAAGCTATCGCCAAAGTTGTGTGATTATCGCTGGATTTCCAGCGATAATCGCACATTTGACAGTTAGCGCTTGCAATTTTATCACTGTTGAGATGAGCGTTGCTGATAGCACGCTATCTCAGTGATAAAATTCAGCGTTAGTCAGGCGATAATTATCCTCGCGCTAATCGCGCTGAGCGATAATTATCGTTGGACCTTAGTAATATGCCCCTAGAATGATTTGTTCTTTCTGGCCACATCTCTGACTCCGCCCACTGACCCAAACCTCGGGTTAATCCCGCTCTCTGAGTCTCTGCCCACAGTGCCCCTACTTTTTTCCCCCACTTCGTCCACTGCTACAAACGGTGAAGTGTTTTTTTTGTTGCAATTTTTATATAGCGTGAACTCGACCCGATATTGGACTACTTTATATGCGAAGCAGGTACTTTACACAAGGACCAGTGCTTTAAATGGACCGGTACTCACAGGTACTAAGTACCGGCACTTCTAAATTTTCTGCCTTTGAGTACCGGAACTTTTTCTCGTCCCAAAGAGAGTACCGGTACTCATGGGGCAGCAAGCCAACTTAGTGCAATTTGGCATGCTAAGAAAGAAGCGTGACACAGCTGAGGAGTCGGTCCCTTTTCGTGAAGCACTCGAGTGCTAATCTCCCTTTACAATCTACTAATTGACAACGCCCATATGTATTCAATCAGAGCAGGCAGGGAGTTTGGGAGGGGCCCGCTTCACACTGTGATTATTGACACAGTGTCCACTCAGGCTCTGTGGAGACAATAGCACTGTAGGTGTGGGAGAAGGGCCTGCTAAAAGGCACTTCTCGTGACTCGGGAAACCTAAGAGAAGGCTTCCTGCTGGCGAGTAGGGCAGCACTTGATTGGAGCCAGATCGAGGAGAAAGGTGGTGATGATGACGCTGTAGCACAGCAGTGGGGGTGCGGTCGGGAAACAAGGTGTAGTAATGTGGACAACAGAATATGCGTTTCTAAAACACATGAGCTAAATACCCTGTCTGCGTGAACAAGTGCTTCTATGTCCCTGTGCATGTATTTGTATGACTGAGTGTTGTCTGCAGTGTGCATATCTGCACACCATTTAAACCTCAATTAAATTAAATGTGTAATGTGTGCCTCTGGCCCCGTCCCTTAGTACTGCCCGTAGCCCCCCCCCCATAGACCTGCCCCCCTAACCCCGCCCCCTAATCCACATCTCAGGTGAGTACCTGCACTTTTTTCTTTCCATTTAAAGCACTGCCAAGGACACATTCATTTTTCTAGGCACGGGGAGATTAAGTGATTTGCCCAGAATCACAGGATGTTTGTTTAGCCGACGCAGGGACTAGAACATTGTTCCCCAGCTCCAAAGTCGTCAGCTCTGGCCGTTACGTCAAATCCTTTTATGTTTTAAGCTTTTATTTTGTTAGCAACACTAGATTATACGGACGCTGTGAGGCCTGTCATTATACCCATGTTATAGTTATAGAAATGTGATACTACACATATAATAGCTTTCGAAAGCACTCCGATGTTACCAAAGCGACTCTACGCCAGCACACTGTTGCCTTACAAAGCAACGCTGTACCCTCGGTATGCAGAGGATTACCGAAGCTTCATGTCACAGCAAGAATTCCTTCAAAGCCTTGCACCGTTGTACCAACAGAAAACAGGTAGCCTGCCTCAGCAAATCAATCATGTTAAAAGCCTTTAAACAGCTACTCACGCCGTTGCATAGCAGAGCTGTAATTTTACACCAGTTATTATTAGTGTAGCACCGAAGCAACCCTGAGGCGACTTCCAGACGCTATTGGGAGATAGAAGCGAGGACGAGGGGCTGTGCTATGTAGTCATCGCGTGGCGGCACCTCGTAGGCCGCTTCAAAGCTGAAGTGTTGAGCACAGGGCACGGGCACTGGGCTATGGGAATATAAGGACAGACGGTGTGGGTGAGGTAAATATGTTGTGCTGTTGTGTTAGTTGCTTATGCAGAGTTTATGCCGCCTGAAGCAGCCGCTTCAGACCGCTGTCGGGAATAGATGACGGAAGGAGGGGGCGTGACAAGGCTGGGATAGATGAAGAAAAGAACAGGGGATAAGGAAGAAGGAAACATGGTGATAGGACATGTTTTGTTGGTTGCTTGTACAGGGCTGATGTGCACTGAGGACAAGGGGTGAGGGAAAGGGTGGATATGAGGGCAATAAGGGAACAATGGGGCATATTATCAAGAAACGGCGTTAAAATTATCGCCGCTTTAGCGGCAGTTTTCTGCCGCTAAAGCGGCGATAATTTTAACGCCGTTCTTGATAATATGCCCCAATGTGTTATCTTACGTGCAATATTCAGAGCTAGGAAAAAGGTGCGCGGGGTCTAAAAGAGGCGTGGCCGAAGACGAGTGTTTAGAAGTCCTTTACAATCCAATTAAAGCTGTAGCCTAAAACATATACATTAGATTCATGTAATTGACAAAGCTGCCTCCTGACCAGTCTTTTCGATAGCAACAATTCTAATGTTCTGAATAATTGCAATTGAAAATGTTTCAATTCTGGAAATTTTGGAAATATGAGATTCTGAAAAACTGAAAATATGAGATTTTCGAAGCAAACATTGCAAAGTTCTGTGGAAGGGGGGTGTCCTATTTAGCCAAGCCAGTCCCCTCTGCTCGTCTTCACATTACTTTCCTCAGCAGTCTGTCTTTCTGTGTTAGTTATTTACACACTATTCTCCCCACATCCTCCTTTTTGAATTCCCTCTGCGCTTCTCAAACTTCATCTCCTTCCTCTTCATCACTGTCTTTTCACTCTCCTTCTGAATGCGTTTCTTTTCAACTTCTCCACGCCCCCCCCCTCAGAAATACACATCCTCGTCATCTGCAAATACAGCATTCTGTTTTCCCACAGTGATTTCAATATTTCAATATTTTAGCAACTCTGTATCTCTTTCACATACTTTTCCTTAGAGCTGTAATTACAGTGGGCAAATATGTGGCTTCCATCTCAATGCGCTGTGCCGAGAGGCCAAGCATTGGATGGGCATGTGCTGTGAACACCTTTATGACTGTGAAAGATACTATGAGACACTTCATTGCTGACAAGCGGCCCTCCCTCATGAGCACCCATCCACAACCTAAACTCACTCAGGCACGTAGATGGGAAACAGTTTATTTGCCTTATACAAGACTCATGTGTTGCACGAAAAATCAAACTACACCAACACAACATCTAGGAAAAGAAAAACTCTTAGGTAGTGACGGCCTCTAATGTGCAGCAGGGGTGGGGCGAGGACACACACATGTACACTCTCTTTCACACATGTGCACTCATGCTCAAACCCAGCACATACACACACACACCTATTCACAGCATGCACACATGCAACAATACACAATAATTTATACATACATGCAAGTACTCACCCAATATAAAAAAAAACTTACTGGGCTGCATCGGTGATCTCGGGTAGCAAGAGGGAAGCCTCTGTGGTTCCTGGATGATTGAAGCCGTGGTGGTTCCTGAAGGATTGGAAGTGTACCCTCTTCTCATTGGCTGACCTTGTTATGGGTCAGCCAATGAGAGGAGATGGCAGTCCCTTGCTCATCACAGAGTGGGGATGGGGTCAGTGAGAGTGCTCACCCCACCCCACTCTGTGAGGAGTGTGACTAATGACCGGTTACTTACCGGTGATATTCATTACTCCGAGTCGTAGACCTCCCCGTCACAGTCATTAATGCATGAGCAATAGCTCCTCCCACAGAACTTCCAAGCAAAAACTCCCTTAGCCCCATCCCTACCATCCAGGCCACTCCCACATCCTGTGGCTCATAACCCATGCCCACTGCAGCACATCCTGTACCACCAAGCACAAGAAGCCGAACTGGGAGGGAGGGATGGGAACCAGGACTGTGACGGGGAGGTCTACGACTCGGAGTAATGAATATTACCAGTAAATAACCGGTCATTACCTCCTCGTCAGACCTACCCATCACAGTCATTAAAGCATGAGCAGATACCAAAGCAAGAATCGGCTTCACCATAGAGCAGTAAACAGACTTTATTAGCACAAGAAGAAAGTCACACCACCTGGACAGAACGCAACACAGCGTCCCCAAAACCAGCAGACTCTGTCCCACCCACCACCAAATGATAATGGGACATAAATGTGTGCGGAGTACTCCAAGTAGCGGCCTTGCAGATCGCAGCCATAGACGCCCCCTGAAAACAAGCCCAGGAAGCAGCCACACCTGAGTCGATCTTCCTTACACTGACCCAGGCACCAGCACCCCACTAGCCTCATACACCTCCCCCGCAGCCCACCTCAGCCACCGACTCAGAGTCGCACCAGAAGGCTTCAGGCCCTGGCAAGCCAGGCCAAAGGTCACAGGAAGAGAATCCACCTTACGAAAAGGTTGAGTACGAACCAAGTACACCCCAAGAGCCCGTTTAACATCCAAACAGTGCAGCCGCACCTCATCCTCCAAACGAGGTTCAGGACAGAACACGGGCAAAACCAGATCCTCCGAGCAGTGAAACAAGGAAGGGACCTTGGAAACAAAGGAAGGATCAGGCTGGAGAATGACCCGATCCGGAAAAAACCTCAAAAAGGGCTCAGAACAAAGCAAGGAGCCCAACTCCCCAACCCTCCGGGCCGAGGTAATAGCGACAAGGAAAACCACCTTGATCGTCAGAAAACGCAGAGACACCTCCCCCAGAGGCTCAAAGGGAACAGACTGTAAAGCCCTGAGCACCAACGGAAGATCCCAACCTGGCGTAAAGGACTTAACCACGGGCTTTTTGAGGAAGCAACTCCTCAACAACCGGGACACCAAAGGAAAAAGAGGCTCACAGGCCGGACCCCGAAAGGCCCGCACCGCAACCCAGGGAGCCCGCAAGGAGGACACAGCCAGACCCAAGTCGAAGCCATCCTTCAGGAAATCCAAGACACGCACAGGATCCACCTCCATAGCAGACCAGCCCCGATCCGTACCCCAACCCTGAAAAGGAACCCAATGCCAAGCATAGGACTTAAGAGTTGAAGGGCGCCGGGACTGCTGGATAAACTGAGCAACCTCAGGAGAACACCCCATAGCCACTAGGGTCATCCTCTCAACAGCCAGCCTGCCAGAGGCAAGTGGACAAGACAATCCCGGGACAGAGGAGGAAACAACAGGGGTAAAGGAACCACTGGCAACAGCCAGCAAGGGCCCACCACCAATCTCAACAACAGAGGGAACCAAGGTCTCCGGCTCCAGGCAGGTGCCACCAGGATTACAGAAGCCCTGTCCAATTTGACCTTCAGCAAGACCCTCGGAATCAAGGCAATCGAAGGAAAGGCATACATTAAGCCCCCCTCCCACCAAAAGGACAGCGCATCCACCCTCCAAACCAAGTCTGGCTGAACCAGAGAGCAAAACCTCTCCCTCAAGGCGTTCCCTGGGGCAGCAAACAGGTCCACCACAGGGACCCCAAACCTCCCCATCAGCCCCCCACACACCTCCGGCGTCAAGGGAGGGAAACAACCTGCTCAAGCGATCCGCCTCCGAGTTCAAAACCCCAGGCAGATGCAACACCCTCAGAGACAACAAGTTCAACTCTGCCCACCGGCAAATCTGCTGCGCTAACAAGTTGAGGGAAGCCACCTTCGCACCACCCTGGTGGTTGACATAACACACCACCACTGTGTTGTCCGTCCTCACCAGCACATCTCACTGTAGGACCCAAGGAAGAAAATGTGCCAAGGACAACTGAACTGCCTTCAATTCCCTCCAATTTGAAGACATCCCAGCTTCCTGGACCGACCAAATCCCCTGAACAGACTCCTGGGCCAACACAGCCCCCCAACCCAGCTCGCTGGCATCCATAGTCAGCACCAACCGTTCCTGGGACACACAGGGAGAGCCCTGTAAGAGGTTCTGATCCTCCAGCCACCAGGACAATTCCTGGGAAATTCTCCCCCCCCCCCGGCATTAACTGTTTGTAATCCTGAGACCACAGACTCCAATGCCCCAGAACATGATTCACCAGTGGGTACAGGTTCAACCGGGCCTGAGGAACAATAATTACTGTAGCAGACATCAACCCCTGAACCCTTAACCACTGCCGAGCCGTGGAAGAAGGAGAGATCAACACCTTCCTCAGCTCTTGCGCCAGGGTCAGTCTGTGAGGCTCCAACAGGAAAACCTTCCCCAGCCTCATGCTGAAGACCCCCCCCCCACTCCAATGAACAGCAGTTCCTGAGTGAGGCACAGATGGGACTTCTCCAAGTTCAGAATACACCAGAACGTCTGCAGGAGGCGGCAGACATCCTGGGTATGTAATTGAGCCTTAAGGAAAGAAGAGGAAGAGATCAACCAGTCATCCAAGTAAGGAAACACCTGGATCCCCTGAGCATGCAATAACCCAACCGAGGGCGCTAACACCTTAGTAAACACCTTAGGCGAGGCAGAGAGACCAAAGGGCAATACCTGTAATTGGTAATAATCGACGCCCACACAAAACCGCAGAAACCTCTGGGATGCCACGTGCACTGGCACATGAAAATAGGCATCCCTGAGATCCAGAGAACCCAGGTAATCCCCCACGGACAGGAAGGGCAGAATCATCTGTAGAGACACCATTTTGAAGGACCGATGAGGGATGCACAAATTCACAGCCTTCAGATCCAGAACAGGACGGAAGTCCCCATTGGGTTTTTGGATCAGAAACCGGATTGAGTAAACCCCCCGACCCTGCTGACTCACAGGCACCCTCACCACGGCCACTCACTTGACCGGAGATCTGGGAACAGGGGTAGCCTGGAACACGTCCCTGGCGGCTCCCCAAATTCGATCTGATATCCCAGTCTGACAATCCGTAGGACTCTGATCGCTGACGAACTCCTCCCATACCGGAAAAAAAGACCTGAGGCGACCCCCAACTGTAGCCCCCTCCCAACCCCTCCCATAGTCATGATTTGGGAGGACCTGAAGCACCGGAGGCACCCTGCTGACCCCGGGACTTGTGGAAGAAAGGGACACCCCGGCCTCGTCCCCTACCACAAAAGGGCTGGGCGGCCATCTTCAATGGAAAAGCTTGCCCAAAAGGCTCTTTATAACCAGAAAACTTCCCCTTCTGTGTCGAGCGGACCAGAGCCAACAACTTTTTGTCCTCCGCTGTCTTTTTTATCAAAGCCTCTGATCCAGCGCGACTAATATAATTCCTTCTCCTTTGGACATGACATCCAGGTTGAAACACTCTCTTAACAACTATACCAATATGACGGTGGGGCCCATAACACCGCATAAACATTCACTCACCCAAATATTCCCTGGATCCCATCCACTTTCACCTAGGAGAAAGAGTTAAGACTGCTGGAGGAAACGGGATACCTTTTTAAAGTTGACAAGATAATATCTCAAACATCATACATAATTAGTTTTAATCCTGTAGGTTCTAAGACATCAAGGTATTCCGCTCTTTGGTCGATGGGCCAACTAGTGAGACTAAGTTGATGGTGATTAAGACCAGCTCAATCACATTAACCTATTAAAACATTACACTTATTATTGAGCTAAAGAACCACAGACTCGTAGTTTTAATTATAATAAAGTTTATCTACTTTCTTCAAATGCATGAATAAGTTTCAATTTTATTAATCAGTTTAATACATTTAATATCATTATAAGAAATAAACTTTAAAAAGAATTTATGCATACCCTTTTTAGATGAAGAATAAAAGTTCGCCAAGGCGGATAAATTGCAGATCACAGCATAGAATTCCCAAAAACTGACTGTCTGTCCCGCTAAACAGGCCTCCTCGACGGACCACCTATACAGGTTTCCCGCAACGGTCTCGTTCCTTCCCAGTCAAGTTAAAGTAAAAAGATTAATTATATTAAAAAATGGCCTATAGAAAATAGCAGCAGTTCTCCAGCGTCAACGTCCAGTGCTCAAAATTATGCATGAATAGCGCTCCTCCTACCTAAGAGTAGGTCCTCTTATACCCTATTACTAGCTTACTAAACAGAAAAGTTGCAATCTTTGGGGGCGAGAATCACGCTAATTGGTCCATTGGAGGGGTGGCAAGCATCACCTCATTGCCCTCCTTGTTCAAACCGGTTCTGAAAATGTTTATAATTTTGTCCTTTCTCACGGCTTTAGGGAAATAGCAATCCGATTGACATTTCATCATATATGTCCTTTCTCTTGTAACTTATTTTAAACAGTCAATTGTTAATTCACAGTTGCTTCTTCGGTTCTCACAGATTCTCGCTGAGTCCTTCTTGGCACTTCTTTGGTGTCAGGTCAAGCTGACCTTGACACTGCTCACTCTGGGCTCTACTTGTAACCACGTGATATGTTTCTGCGGCTTTCTTCCGCTCGGAAGCCATTTTTGCACCTGCGCATTGAGCCCATCTGCCTCGGCAGCCATCTTTACAGCACGGCCTAACAGGCCCGAACGAACTATCATGAAAACAAACACAATCATAATTAAAATAGAGAAAATAAGCCTTTTCGTTTCCCACCCGTCATTCTAAGTACCCCAATTAGGTGTTACCTAGCAAAAGCGACATGTAAAGCCATGTTTACTTACCATCCGCATGCTTTTGCCACAATACAATTTACTACATAGCACAAATCACGCTATATCACTCTAATTAGTACGCAAACCTTTATATTAATATTATTCCACTTTTACAATTGTAAGTAGCTTAGTTTTGCACATAAATTGCAGTTACCACTTATATAAAAATAAAATAAAAGGACGTAAATGTTGATTAATCGTTCAAACAATTAATAACATTAATTTATTAGCATTAATATTAGGGGGTTCAATTTTTTTTTTATTTACCTCGCTCCATCAACTCCCCCCTTTGGTGATTTTTAATATCACCACAAAAACCCATGTTACACAATTTTTCAGATAGAATGCTTCTTGTCCACTTGCTTTTTGTTAGTTTTACACATCAGTATCCCTTTCATCTTGTCTTTTTGTTCTCTCATACATGTTTTCTTTTAGTTCTTCGAGTTCTATTTCACCTATTTCTCGTTCTCTTTCTTTATTTATCTTATTTTCTCTTTTCTCTTTTTGTCTTTTTCTCCTTTTAATACATATAATAACAAATTTCGCTAATAACACCACTAATATTACTACTGTTGCTGATATCAAAAGTCCAACTAGCGCACCATGTAGCTCCAAAAAGCGCCACAGAGCTGCGTTGCACAGAGGTGTAAAAAGGGGCGTGGCCTCTGTACACCTCTCTGCAACGCAGCCCCCTGGCGCATACTGGAGATTCCCGGTGGGCTAGTTGGCCCCCAGGGACCCCCAGTATTCAAGGGGAATTACTTCCCCTTCTTCAACGCGCCAGGGGGCGCGTTTGCAGAGTGCTGCAAGGAGGGGGCGGGGCCTCCGGCACGATGTCATTTTTATTTTTTTTTGCTTCCTTTTTTTTTATTGGAAGGGGGCTGCGTGGCCCCCCTTCCCTCGTCCACTTTTGTCCCCGGGGACCCCATCCCCCAGGGCCTGAGGCTGTTCTTTTATTTATTATTATTATTATTTTTTAAACGGGAAGGGGGCCGCATGGCCCCCCTTCCCTGGGCCTGTATTTGCCCCGGTGACCCCATCCCCCGGAGCATGCCCTCTTTTTTTTTAACAAATAAATATTTGGAGGGGGGCTGCGTGGCCCCCCTCCTCAGGCCATTAAAGGCCCCGGGGACCCCATCCCCCGGGGCCGGCCTTTGCGTCCTTTTTTTTTTTTTTTTTAAATTAATTTTTTTGGGGAGGGGGGCTGCGTGGCCCCCCTCCCGGGCCACTAATGGCCCCGGGGACCCCATCCCCCGGGGCCTGGCCACAGATTGGGGACCGTGGGGGTCCCCAATCCCCGCACGGTCCTGCCGGCTCCCCGCGTCCTGCGGGAGCCGGCATTGCTTTCCATAAGGGAGCTGCTGACATGCAGCTCCCCTTATGGAAAAGCAACTCTGCTGCTTCACTGAAGCGAGAGCAGGTTTCCTGCTCTCGCTTCAATGAAGCAAAGCAAGTTTGCAATGACAGGACGGGAGCCGCGAGGCTCCCGTCCTGCCATTGCAAACAGCAGTGTCCCGGGGTAGGCACCCGGGACACTGCAGGAGCCGGCCCTGGGGGTGGCGGTCCCCAGGGCCACTACAGGCTCCAGGAGGGGGGCGCGCGGCCCCCTCCCCACTTCTGCAAAGCCCCGGGAGGTGGTGGTCCCCGGGGCTCGGAGTCCGAAACGGACCCCCATTTTAAAATGGGTGGCGGTCCCGGGGTGTGTGGGGCTGGAGCCCCCAACACAGGTATTTAAAATTTAAAAAGAAGCCCCGGGGGTGGCGGTCCTCGGGGCTGCGGAGGGCACAGTGCCCTCCCACACCATTTTTATTAGAAAGCACCGGGGGTGGCGGTCCCCGGGCTTGGGGGCCTTAGAGGCCCCCCATTAACTATAAACCCACTTCCCGCATGCCCCCGGGACTTGGCCCACCCGGGGCAAAATAGCATCAAGCGCGGGAGACCGCGTTTCGATTTTTTTTTTTACGGCGGGATCCGCGCACCCTAAGCGCATCTCGCCGATTTTTAAACATAAATAAATGCTTTTTCTGCCCAGGGGTCCTTGTGGGACCCCTGAGCAGACCTAGGGGTCAGGGTGTTTCTACCCTGCCCCCTTTGTGCGTTATGCGCACTTGTGATGTTTTTTTATCGGCGGGATCCGCGCACCCTAAGTGCATCCCGCCGATTTAAAAAAAAATGCTTTTCTGCCCAGGGGTCCTTGTGGGATCCCCTGAGCAGACCTAGGGGTCAGGGTGTTCTACCCTGCCCCCTTTGTGCGTTTTGCGCACTTGTTTCTGTGCCTCGGTTCTACCGAGGGACAAAATGGCTGCCAACACTTCCTGATTTGGAGTGTTGACAGCCAATTAGCATGCAGCTCGTGATCGGGAGGGTACGCGGACCCTACGCGGCCATAGATATATATGTGATTTTACTTTTGATTTTCTCAGCAACTACTGAACGGATTTACACCATTTAACAAAAAGGGTTCTTTCTGAACCAAGAACTACCTCTTTGCCAAATTTGGTGTAAGTTCAGCAGTTCGGGCTGTAGCCGTGGTTAAAGTTTCCTATGGGAAAATGAATGGGGAAAACACGTTTTGGGACCCCCCTTTTTTCTCGGCCCCGCTTGACGAATCACCCCAAAACTTTTAGGGTAGGAGCGGACCGGAGCAGGCCATAAAGTTTGAAAATTTCGCGACGATTCGTCAACCGACGCAAGAGTTATTTCAAATAGAAAGTTGCGGATTTCCTATGGAAAATAGGTCCTAACTATAACTATCTACTGGCGACCGCCAGTAGATAATATGTGTACAGAAAATGTGTCACCACACCTCAGAATGACGTTTCAGCCACTCTACTTTCTCACTTTGTCTCGTTTGGTACTCTCTTTAGTTCTTCTCGGAACTCTTTCTTGTCTTATTCAGGTTATTAGTGTCCAGTCCGGCTTTTCTTTTAATTTCTTCAAATTTGTTGCACTTCACTTTCACCCATTGGTCTGCAGCTTTCTTCTGGGTTCTCGTGAGTGATTTCTTCTTCTTTGATGCGATGTATAGCCATTCAGGTGACTTATATTTCAAATTAGCTTTCTTCACTCTTTTTGTTTTCTGTAGCTGTTTTCCACCTTGTTTTCCTTGTTCCTTTTGACTTGTTATCTCATTTACCTGCTCTGCATTATCTCTGTTTAAGTTTATGATTTTGTATCTCAATCTTTTGACTTCGTGGGGCCAATTATCTCCTTTTCTCGGCCTTTTCGGTTCACTTTCTTTTTCCTCTCGTTCAGCTCTCCAAGTTCTTTTCCTTGGTCCTAGTCTCTGTTTTCTCTCTTCTTCACTTTCTTCTGATTCTGTCTCAGACCTTACTTCATTTCCTCTTATTTTGAACTTTATGATTTCACCTTCTATGTCTAGCTCTGAATCTTCCTGTGTCTTTTCTGCTTGGCCACTTGTTTCTATCCCTCCTCGAGGATCTTCCGAATTTTCGTTGGTCTCTTTGTCTGTTTCTAAATTTCCCTGTTCTTTTGTTTGTTGGTCTGTCCCTATTGCTCCTCGGGGTTCTTCCGATTCTTCTATCTCTCTATCTGAATCTATCCCTCCCTCGTCTAATTTGACAATTTTTTTAGGATTTTTACCATAGCTTGTGCTTGGCTGATCAATGTCACTGTCTCTTAGTTCAGTTTCTTCGTTTATGATGTCAGTTTTCCATTTGTTCTTTGGCTTTTCATCACAATCTGATTGGTCTGTTTCAGATGCTGAACTGGTATCTGATATTTCCAGATGTCGACTTACAGGTCGATCTTCAAGTTCTGGAACCTTTGCTATTTCAAATTCTTCTGCTGTCGTCAAACTTGTACCTGGGTCTTCCAGATGTCGACTTACAGGTCGATCTTCAAGTTCTGGAACCCTGTTTGTTTCGTCTTCTGCATCGGATGCTGAACTGGTATCGGATATCTCCAGATGTCGACTTACAGGTCGAGCTTCAGGATCTGGAACTCTGATAGTATGGCTGGCATGTACCCAGTTTTTCACTCCTGCACATTTGACTGCAGTTGTTGTCACCAGGATCACTTGTCGTGGTTGGTCCCAGCGAGGAACCAAACAGTTTCTTCTTCTGTGGACTTGTATGCGGACCCAGTCTCCTGGACTCAAATCATGAGCTGGTTTTCTTTCAAGAGTGGTCGCATCCGGTCCAACCTGATGAAACACAGAATGTACCACATCAGCCAATCCTTTGCAATAATCCAACACGAGATCATCAGTTATAGTCAGCAGTTTGTTGACAGGTACATGTGCTTGTCTCATTGCTCGTCCCATGATTACTTCGTGGGGACTCAGACCTGTTTTCCTATCAGGTATGCTTCTGATAGTCATTAGTACCAATGGTAGGGCATCTGGCCATTTGAGTCCTGTGGCTTGACACATTTTCCCTAACCTATTCTTTATTGTTCCATTCACTTGTTCTACCACTCCAGAAGCCTCTGGTCTGTATGCACAGTGCAATTTCTGTTGAATGCCAAGAGCTTCACATATCAGTTGGATTAGCTCATTTTGAAAATGTGTTCCTCTATCTGTTTCAATCGTTACTGGAAAACCGTACCTTGGAATGAATTCTCTCAGTAAGAGTTTAGCTACTGTAATTCCATCATTCCTTCTGGTCGGATAGGCTTCCACCCAACGAGAAAACAAACAAACCACCACAAGAACATACTTTAGTCTATTGCTTGGGGGCATTTCTATGACATCCAGTTGCATTCTAGTGAAAGGACCTCCCTCTCGTCCTATTGTTCCTAGACTCACTACTGTTTTCCTTCCTGGATTTATCTGTTGGCAAATAAGACATCTTTGACAAAGACTTTCAGCTATAGCTCTGAATTTTGGGTTATACCAGGTTTGTCTGAAAAGTCGGATCATGGCATCCCTTCCAATATGAGCTTGTCCATGGTACATCCGTGCCATGTCAAAAATCATGCTATCAGGCATAACTGGTCTTTCATCTCTATAAACCCAAACATCATCTTCCTCCCTTTTTCTGCACTCTGCTTTTATCCAACAATCTTTTTCCTCCTCATTTGCTGCTTCCTGTAATTGTCTTACCTCAGCCCATGTTTCAACAATGTTAGTAAACAGCAAGGGACATGGAACATGCTCTCTCTCCCTTCTTCGGTTCAATGAGACTGCATTTTTAGCACAATATTGAGCTATCTCGTCGGCATACTTGTTGCCCACGGTTATGTAGTCCTCCCCATTTTTGTGCGCAGTACACTTCACCACTGCAATCTGTTTAGGCAGCTATATCGCCTCAAGCAATTTCTTCACAAACTCACCATTTCAAATTGGAGTTCCTGCAGACGTCAAGAAACCTCTTTGGGACCAGATCTGCCCAAAATCATGGACCACTCCGAAGCCATACTGGCTATCCGTGATCACTGTGATTCGAACATTCTTTCCCAATTTGCATGCCTGAATTAGAGCAATCAGTTCAGCCACTTGGGCGGAACGTATCCCTCTCAAACAAGATGCTTCCATTATTTCAGCTACTGTACATACAGCATACGCCGCACTCAAAACTCCTTCACTTGTCCTCAAGCATGAACCATCCACAAACATCACATAATCTGATTCTTTTAAAGGCTCATCTCTGATGTCTGGCCTTGGTTTTGTACAATATTCAAGACCATTCAAGCAATTATGATCAACTTCATCTTTGTCTACCACACTCTCTTCATCCGGCAATGATGTCGAAGGATTCACGCTTGTGCATCTGTCAATGGTTACATTGTCTGCACTTAAAATCATTTTTTCATACCTAGTCAGTTGACTATGTGTCATGTATTGAGTTTTGGTTCTTGTCAAGAGAATTTCGACTGAATGTGGAACATATACTCTCAGTGGATATCCCATCACAATGCCTTCACTTTGTTCCAGACTCACACAAGTAGCAGCTACTGCTTTCAGACATCCAGGCAACGCTTTGCTACCGGGTCTAAAACAGCTGAAAAATATGCAATTGGTCTTTTCATATTTCCATGTCTTTGCACTAAAACTGAAAGTGCACACCCATCTCTCTCACTACAGTACAGCTCAAATTCTTTTTCATAGTCAGGCATTCCCAGTGCCGGTGCTTCACACAGTCTCGTTTTTAGTTCTTTGAATGCTTTCATTTCTTCATCATTCAATTCAAACGGATCTTTAACATCCTTTTTCGTCAATCGCTGTAAAGGTTTTGCAATTAGTGAAAATCCACTTATCCACTGTCGACAATACCCAACCATTCCAAGGAACATTCTCACCTCTCTTTGTGTCATTGGAGCTCTCATTCCTCGGATAATTTTTATTCTCTCGGTCGTTACCTTTCGCACTCCCTTTTCAATTTTATGACCTAGGTATTGAACCTCCTGTTGACAAAACTGTAATTTGGACGGGGACACCTTATGTCCTCCTTCGGCTAAATGGTTCAGTAAAGCAATTGTATCAGTAACACATGCTTCTCTGGTTTTTGATGCCACCAATAGGTCATCAATGTACTGAACCATCACAGATTTTTCAGGCATTTTTAAATCTTCCAATGATTTCTTTAGGATCTGATTAAAGATCGAGGGACATTCTGTATACCCTTGAGGAATTCGGCACCATGCCAAAATACGCTCTCCGAACCGGAACGCAAATAATGGCTGGCTATCTGGGTGTAACGGAATAGAGAAAAATGCATGGCACAAATCAATGACTGTGTACCATTCTGCCTCACGTGGAATCTGATACAGTATTACAGCAGGGTTTGGTACAATTGGACAACAAGGAACAACAATTTTATTAACCTTTCGTAAATCTTGCACTATTCTATATGTTCCATTTGGCTTTTTCAGTCCCATTATAGGTGAATTACATGGACTGCTCATTATTTCTTTCAAGATTCCCTGTTCAATCATTTTATTTATTACAGGTGTTATTCCTTCAATAATTTCTGGCGTCAATTTATATTGTGGAGTATTTGGGTAATTCGTTCCTTCTCTAACAGAAATTTTTACAGGGTCTACTCCTCTCATTAACCCAATGTCTTCGCCTGTAAAATCCCATACCTCCTGTTTGACTGTTTCTTTTAACTCAATTGGGATTTTCTCTACATCGAATACAGGAAACATATCATTCACTCCTGGCTCGAATTCTGCCATTGTCATTTTATATAATACATCTTCATCTCGTGTCTGAAATGCAATCCCATCCGGAGTACAATAGATGGTGCAATTCATTTTGCAAAGTAGATCGCGTCCAAGTAAATTTACAGGACTGCAATCACACACCACAAATCGGTGCATTTCTCTGAATGGTCCAACTTTTACCTCTATTAATTTGGTAAGAGGCGCCTTAATCTGCTGGTTTGAGACACCAACGACTTGGATATATTCACCTGAGAGAGGAAGGTTCGGTATTTCCACTGATCTGACAGTAGAACGGGTAGCTCCAGTGTCCACAAGGAATGTCACATTTGCACCATTCACTTCTCCATCCACAAATGGACCTGCTTGTTCTACCTCTAGAGTTGCTCCAAGTACGCACTCTTCCTCCTCTCCTAGGCACCGTCATAAACTTTCATCCGATTCATTCCCATCCTGTCGTAACCAATACTGCGATATCGCAGCTGCGCGCGGCAATTGTGTTACCTGCTCTCCTCCGTAGAATCCTGTCTCTGCACTGTATCTCTGAGGGTTTACACTCTTGGGAAGTGGTGGTTGTGGCACCTGACTCTGTTGAGTAACTACCTGCGGTTGCTGCAGCTGTTGGTAACTCACCTCACTCTGCACCTGTGGATTTAATGATTGATTATCTGTATTAGTTTTTGGAGGAAATTTACACTCGTTTCTCCAATGCCCTAACTTTCCGCAGTTGTGGCATGGCCACTTCTTCTTTGCCTCTTCTATACTCATTTGACCTTTTCCTTTACCTATATTCGGTTTGGATTTAGTTTGTCCTGTCTCATTAACCTGATTATTCAGTTGAGCTTCTTGTTTTTCTGCAACTTTCACTTGTGCCCACATCGCTTTCTCCTTTAATTTACGCTGTCTACATTCAATGTCATCACTACAATACTTGGCATACCTCAACACTTCGTCCACTGTACTGTTCTGCCAACATATCATATGCTGTTTAATCATTTCGCTTATTTCTGGTTTCAACCCATAAACAAATCTATATACAAAATGACTCATGTCCTTCTCATTCAGAGTCTCATAACCGCTATACTGTTTGAAAACCAAAAGTAGCCTCTCATAATAGGCATGTACAGACTCCTTACTCTCTTGCGTAGTTCTGTCAATTTTTACCCAGTCAGTTTCTTTGGGTGGAATTTTGTTTTTCAAAAAGGTAATAACTTGCTCATATTTCCTCATCACTTCTGGTCCTGGCGCTCCTGTTTTTGCGTCTCTTGGATACTCTACGGTTGGCCAATCAATGGTAATTTTACATTCTGTCCATAAATCAGATGGCACTACAATGTCAAATAATCCATCCAAATCTACCCACAACACCTTCGAAACTTTGACAAACCTTTCCACTTGTCTGTACCATTCTACAGGCTTTTCTCTCAATTTTGGAAAGTCATTTGTAAATGACAGTATATCTTGTCTGGACCAGGGGACATGTACATAACTACCTCCTGGGATTTCTCTCATCGGATACTCCCTTACAACTGATTCCTTGTCTGTCACCGCAAAAGCCAAAGACGCTTTGTCGGTTGTTCTCTCATTTCTTTTAGTCCATCTGCTTCTCCATCTGTCCACATCACCCCATTTTCTCAGCAAAACAATCAGTTCTTTTATCTGGGTCAACCGTCCTGATGTGTTCAGATTTTCTATATCTTTCACACAGAAATGTACTCTATATGGTTTCTGCAAACTCCTGACTTTTACAAATTCCACTCCTAATTCATTCGCTGTCTCTTCCAATTTGTCATGTAAATTTCTAGCTCTCCAAGTAATGCTCTTGCACAAGAACATTATCTCGTCGTCCTGATATGTTTTCAATTTTTCTGTACCAATAGTCCCTAGAATTAACTCTTCCATATCTATCTTTAGCCTGATTACATCTAATGGTTTCGGTTCTGTCTCCTTCTTTTGCAAGTTTCTCATCCATTCATTTAATTCTTCTGGAGTTGGACCTACAGGTGTACTATTTATTTCTATCCAGTTTCTATTCCTCTCTGGCGTTTCAGATGCAGACTCGGTTCCCATAGGAATCCTCCTTATCTCACTCTCATTTACTGTCAGGTTAGTAGGTGGGCTCGGTCTATATGAGCTGACCAAATTTCTTGCCCCTTCAGTTTCTAGTTCCATCCCTTCTCTCATTCTTTGCAAATTTGAGTTCATGGGGATGACTAAGGAATGCTCATCTATTTTCTGGTTTTCAAAAACTGGTATTACTGGTCCTATTGTCACTGGCACAGTCACAGCTTCCATGTTCATTGTTAGCTCTCTTATTTTCTCAGTCAATTCTTTTGTAGTTTTTGCTAACTCGGTTGCATTGCCTCTATCATACTCTTCACTTTGTGGGGTCTTTAGCTGTTCATTTGACCTATTTATCTCGTATCTTCGTTTTGGACTTTTATTCCTCCCAGTTTCCATTGGCGGTGCATTGGGTGTCACCACCGCAGAATTCTGTTGATATGGAGGTGGGTTTCTGTTTAAAATATCTTCCAGCAACTCATCCTCTGTCTCG
The DNA here is from genome assembly GCA_963921515.1 of Calotriton arnoldi. Classification (NCBI taxonomy): domain Eukaryota; kingdom Metazoa; phylum Chordata; class Amphibia; order Caudata; family Salamandridae; genus Calotriton; species Calotriton arnoldi. Next base: position 209,705 of record CAWUFW010016750.1, on the reverse strand, counting down.
CTACCTCCATACCCGTACCTCTCTGTAACTGTATGTTTCTTTTTCTCTGAACACTTCCTTCCTGTACCCTCTTCAACTGTAAAGGCTGGAAACAAACCCTCTGTCATATTAGCATATCTCCAACGCTTCATCCTGTCCTCATGATTCACTCCCCATAACCTTCCAGGAACTAAACTATGATTCTTTGCACCTCTGTATCTTTCTCGTTCATACATCTCGTCTTCCCATTCACCTAACGCTTCAAACTGTGTCGGTCTTGGTCTTGGCTCAAGCTTCATCATTTTCTCTCTCAAATTTCGAAGTACAGCTATGCTAAATGAACCATTCTCTGGAAGAGCCAATACTCCATCATTCTGAGTATATTTTGTCCAATTTTCTAACCAAATGCAAGTATGATAACCGTATTTCAGCATCATATGAGAAGCTGGCGTTTTCGGCGGAGGAATTACCTGTCCCTCTCTAGTCACTACCTTTTTGTCTTTCTTAAAGAAGTTCTTAATTTTCGCCATCCATGACGGTTTCTCTCTACAATACTTATAGTAAGCCATATTTCACGATTTCTTTCCCTTCTGCAAGCTCGTAACTCTGCTCTGTTGTCTATGCACTATTCGGACCTATCCCAGCGCGTCTCACACCAACGCACCAATCCGAAGCCTCTACGTCACTGCTCTTCAGACCTATCCCAGCGCGTCTCACACTAACGCACCAATCAGGACGTCTTCCGTGTTTCTAATGCACTGGCCAATCCCAGCACGGTCTTTTGTCAATGTCAGTTCTACTCCTGACCCCTCCTTTACAAAAATTATCGGCAGTTTCTTTTCTTGACTAAATCTTATTAGTTACAACGTAAAACACATTTCCATTGTCTGTTTTCGCTAAACAAAAGTGATAGTTTTACTCTATCTTGCAAGAATACAGTTCCGTTCGATAAGTGTAGCACTTCCCTCTACCTTACCCTTCTTTCAAGCAAGGGGTAAACCTGTTTCTCTGGGGATAAAACACATGTGGAGACTACACTGCTCCTGAGAATTAAGGCCAGAGTTTCACAAGAAAACCGGTTGCTATTTCACTCATACACGTTTTATACAGAAATTGTCCCTCTCATAACACAACCTGTGTTATCACCAATTTGAAAACTAGACAATGCACTATTCCATGTGACTTCTCTTGCCACACGTGTCCACTTCCTACTTCCCGGAAGCTTCAAAATTTCCGACTTACATATAACATAGTACAATTCGACATGTAGTGTTAGACATGAAGTAATCAATAATCAGTAATCAATAATCACCAAACTAATCTATAGCAACCATAACTCTGCTACCAAGAAATCTGATCCAGCGCGACTAATATAATTCCTTCTCCTTTGGACATGACATCCAGGTTGAAACACTCTCGTAACAACTATACCAATATGACGGTGGGGCCCATAACACCGCATAAACATTCACTCACCCAAATATTCCCTGGATCCCATCCACTTTCACCTAGGAGAAAGAGTTAAGACTGCTGGAGGAAACGGGATACCTTATTAAAGTTGACAAGATAATATCTCAAACATCATACATAATTAGTTTTAATCCTGTCGGTTCCAAGACATCAAGGTATTCCGCTCTTTGGTCGATGGACCAACTAGTGAGACTAAGTTGATGGTGATTAAGACCAGCTCAATCACATTAACCTATTAAAACATTACACTTATTATTGAGCTAAAGAACCACAGACTCGTAGTTTTAATTATAATAAAGTTTATCTACTTTCTTCAAATGCATGAATAAGTTTCAATTTTATTAATCAGTTTAATACATTTAATATCATTATAAGAAATAAACTTTAAAAAGAATTTATGCATACCCTTTTTAGATGAAGAATAAAAGTTCGCCAAGGCGGATAAATTGCAGATCACAGCATAGAATTCCCAAAAACTGACTGTCTGTCCCGCTAAACAGGCCTCCTCGACGGACCACCTATACAGGTTTCCCGCAACGGTCTCGTTCCTTCCCAGTCAAGTTAAAGTAAAAAGATTAATTATATTAAAAAATGGCCTATAGAAAATAGCAGCAGTTCTCCAGCGTCAACGTCCAGTGCTCAAAAATTATGCATGAATAGCGCTCCTCCTGCCTAAGAGTAGGTCCTCTTATACCCTATTACTAGCTTACTAAACAGAAAAGTTGCAATCTTTGGGGGCGAGAATCACGCTAATTGGTCCATTGGAGGGGTGGCAAGCATCACCTCATTGCCCTCCTTGTTCAAACCGGTTCTGAAAATGTTTATAATTTTGTCCTTTCTCACGGCTTTAGGGAAATAGCAATCCGATTGACATTTCATCATATGTGTCCTTTCTCTTGTAACTTATTTTAAACAGTCCGTTGTTAATTCACAGTTGCTTCTTCGGTTCTCACAGATTCTCGCTGAGTTCTTCTTGGCACTTCTTTGGTGTCAGGTCAAGCTGACCTTGACACTGCTCACTCTGGGCTCTACTTGTAACCACGTGATATGTTTCTGCGGCTTTCTTCCGCTTGGAAGCCATTTTTGCACCTGCGCATTGAGCCCATCTGCCTCTGCATCCATCTTTACAGCACGGCCTAACAGGCCCGAACGAACTATCATGAAAACAAACACAATCATAATTAAAATAGAGAAAATAAGCCTTTTCGTTTCCCACCCGTCATTCTAAGTACCCCAATTAGGTGTTACCTAGCAAAAGCGACATGTAAAGCCATGTTTACTTACCATCCGCATGCTTTTGCCACAATACAATTTACTACATAGCACAAATCATGCAATATCACTCTAATTAGTACGCAAACCTTTATATTAATATTATTCCACTTTTACAATTGTAAGTAGGTTAGTTTTGCACATAAATTGCAGTTACCACTTATATAAAAATAAAATAAAAGGACGTAAATGTTGATTAATCGTTCAAACAATTAATAACATTAATTTATTAGCATTAATATTAGGGGGTTCACATTTTTTTTTATTTACCTCGCTCCATCACCTCCAATGGTTCCCCAAACAGTTTGGAGCCCGTGAAAGGAATCTTCATGAGAGAAGCCTTTTGTGCTGCCTCTGCTTTCCAAGGCTTAAGCCACAACTGTCTCCTAGCCCCCACCGAGGCACCAGCCGCCGCAGCACTAAGGGAATCAAAGAACAAATCAGCCAGGAAACGCAACTGCTGCTCCAACATTGTCAAAGACTCAGAGGGATCGTCCTCCTGTAACAGCTGCTCCGAAGTACCCTGACAGTCCTTTAAAAGAGACTGCACTAGATAGCTAGTGTAAGCGGCAGAACAAACCACAAGGTTGGAAGCTGCAAATGACCTTATCAAAGCCCCTTCAACTCGCTTGTCCCCAGGATCAGAAGGAACCGCATCCTCAGAAACCAACAGGCTCTGAGACGCCAGTCCCGCCAGCAGTGAATCCACCTTCACCACAGACGGAAATTCCTCCGAGAACCCCTGTAAAGGATATCTCTTAGCCAGAAACTGTGAAAGGTAGGTTTGTCAATATCCTTCCATTCCCCCTCCAGCACATTCCGCACCGACTTATGAACAGGAAGGCACTCAGGCTCCCTCCTTTGATAACTGGCGAAAAAGTCCTCCGACTCATCACCCTCCGAGGGATCAGGGAACCCCAAATTGTCCCGCACATGTTGCAGGATACTGTTAAGGTCTGCCCCTTGGACAAACCGACCCTTCACCTCCTCATCCGACTCTTCATCAGGATCAGGGACTGCCGGGGCATCCAACTTCTGACTTTTAGACCCCTTGGACTCCCTAGCCAGAAATGCCGCAGCCACCGCGGCTTCAATCATCTTCTGCACCTCAGATAAGGAAGGAGAAGAGGAGGGCCCAGCAACCAGCACCTCCTCCTCCAGGTGCTTACCCTTCTCTGACCATTTCCCATCCATGACGAGCTATGGTCAGAGGAACACTCACAACCCATATAAGCCAACCAATCAACATCAGACCCCGCAATGGCCAATCAGAGGAAGCCCATAGATAAACCAGCCAATCCCAACAGGACAGGAAGTCAACCCCTGAAGGCAGCTAATCAGAGAGACCCAAACCTAACTAAAAACCAACAACAGAACCAGGGCCAGGCCCTATGCGCCCGAGGCAGAGCACCAGTCGAACCACCCATGCAGGCCAACCACCAACACCAGAAGCCATATGTAAGTAAAAACGCCCTAGACAAGAGACTCCGTTAAGCAACCCAGCCCACGCGGAATCTAACAAACAGCCCATAGCCATTCAACCATACCTAGCGGAAAACGCAGTCTGCAGCCCTCCCGCAAGCCTGAGAGAGCACAACCGCCCCCGAGGACTGGCCCCACGGACCGGCCACGTTTATCGGAGGGCAGACATACCTTACCGGAGCTTGCGGCTCCAAGGAGCAACTGCCGCCGAGACTCCATGCTCCCAAAATGAGGTAACGCTATCCCGCTCCGATGGGACCTACGCCCCCAATGGCAAGAATGCCAATGCCAACTGACCCCCCTCCCCAGAGGAGGGGCCTTCCCGCCATGCCCCAGGCGTGCCGGTAAAGCGCAGCCACATCCCAACAAGCAAACAAATCCTCCAGGCGGTCCCGCTGAAGCAGGGACTGTACCCGGAAGGGTGAAACCCCAATAATAAGCCTGGGTGGCAAATATTGTGGGCGAACAGGCAGCCCGACAATGAAAGCATAGTCCCGCTACAGCAGGTACTTGAAGCACAACCCCACACAACGGTCGCTACAGCAGACCGCCGCACACTCACCTGAACAAGAACTGTAGGCAGCAGTCACCTCCAGTAGAGAGCCTCACTCGATCATGTCCGCAGAAAAAAACAACAGGATGTGCTGCAGTGGGTCAGCGGTTATGAGCCACAGGATGTGGGAGTGGCCTGGAAGGTAGGGATGGGGCTAAGGGAGTTTTTGCTTGGAAGTTCTGTGGGAGAAGCTATTGCTCATGCGTTAATGACTGTGACGGGGAGGTTTGACGAGGAGGTAATGAACACTCTATCCTGGACACTACAGGGCTTAAAGTTGATGAGGCTTAAAACTGAAGCACCCAGATCCCAGTCTATCAGTGATGCACCCTCTTGTCATGAGGGGGAGGTTCACAGAAGACTTTGCCGGGCTGAGGAGGTCACGCCCACCGGGCTGTGAAATCTTCAGCCCAGCAAATTGCGGCTCAGGCAGCCATGCGCCTGCACATTTAGTGCATGCACCGCGTCTGGCTGCCTGACTCGACCATGAAGAGTGTCTATATTGTATTTGTGTTAATACGTTTTTATGCACATGCCATATTTTGCTTTGTACTGCGTTCTGCATTCCATGAGAATGTTGATCATGGAATGCAGAAGGCACCTGAGTTGATGTGGAGCTGTCCTGTGTTTAGGAAGCTTTGCTGTGCTGCTGAAAATAAACGTACAGAATATACATTCGTGGATTTCTGCTTTACAACAATGGTGACGAGCTAGAAGAGGTGTCCTGTCAACCGCTGCAGCACAAGAATGGAGTAACTTTCTTACCCACCGATATTGGAAGTTTTTATTTTACTACTACATGGCATTTCCATGGATTTTTATTGAGAGAAATACCATAAACATTGCTTTGGGCGACCTGCATTGTTAAGAGCATTTTCCTGGAGGAAGCGTACCAGTGGTTTTTTTTTAGTAAGCCATCGGAAACCTGAGCTGGACCAGTTTAAAAGTATACAAACCAGCTATTTGAATGTTAACAAACTTTACTTACCGCGAGTCACAAACAGTATCCTGCACGGTATATGCCTTGTGTTCTTGTGAGGAATCTCCGCTGCGTTTCTGTGGGCTGGGTGCGTTGGTGAAGTGACAGCGAATCTCTTCCTGAATTGGGACGTCATTACCACGCTGTAACCAGGTGTGGAGGAACAGTACCTGCGAGTCTCCATTTGGATTCAGCAGGTATTCATGTCCTCACCGGCACGTCACACTCTCGCGTCATCATGCTGCATCACGGCCGCATTGGTTGTATGTGTAATTTTATCACCGGCACATCATAGTCTGTGTTAGCACTTGTTTACATATTTTATCCTTGTGGCCTAACCCTTTTGTCTTAGTTTTGGAAACACCTCATCGCTTGGTGTTCTGGCATTTATATTTGTTTTGGATGCCACTAGATTCAGTCGCTTGAGTGTATTCCTAACTCAAGGATCTATTTCATCGTAGCACGAAGGATTATGGTCAGTACATTACAATTTGTTATGCATTTTACACTCGCAGCTAAGTATATAAACAATTAAAATTCCCTAAGCCAACAGTATATTTTGTTTAGTACTGGACATAGACGCTATGCAGTTTGATCCTCCAGCAGATTTTTTGAAAAGCAAAGGTGAACCTCCCATTCCATGGATAAGGTCGAAGGAGGAGCTTCTCACCTATATGAAGGCTGTAGATGGCGAACGCATGGGGGCGGAGAGGAAAAAGAGCATATTGTTACATAGCCTTCGTTCTGATGGCCAAGTTGTTTTTAGGACCTAGCCTCAAGTCCTGCCAACTGACGGTCAAGATGAAATGCATGTATACAAAGAAGCAATCCTGATGATGGAACTGGGATTTAAACCTGCCACTAATATTGTGTTGAATAGATTTAAATTTTAATTTTACAGTAGAGCACAAAAAGAGGGGATTCGTTTGATGAGTTTTTGACTGTGTTAACGGCATTGTCTACGCATTGCAATTTTGGTCCTATGACAAATGAAATGATTGGGGACCAAGTTATAGCACATGTGAGAAATAAAAAAACTTAAGAGCAATTATGGGTGATCTCAAATTACACAAGATGCAATTTCCACAGCGAAGGTGTTGGAGCAATCTCAGAAGTAGATGTCTACTGTTAAGAGGACTAGCATAAATGTGGCTAGTGCTGAGGATGTTTGTGTGGTAAAATGTCCTGATGAACATCGTGCAAATACCTTTACAGCAAGCACAAGTGGGACACGAGCGAACAATTCTGCGGCTGTTAGGAAATCTGATAGACCAGAGAGAAATGGTGCTTGTTATAGATGTGGGAGTAGTGCGCATATGGCTTCATACTCAGGCTGTCCTGCCATCAACAGAGAATGCAAGAAGAGTGGACGTGTGGGTCATTTTGCATGAGTGTGAAAGGACCTTAGGAAAAGTACGAGTCAGGCACACGGTAAGGTATAGTGTACTGCTGAGATGTGTGTATTTAAACCATGGTGTTAATGTGGAAATATTGTTGAAAATAGTAAAGGGATTGTCCTGTCTATCCAAGGATGTGAGGGAAGTTCTAATGAACAAAAGGTTAGAAATCCTCCTAGATTGTTTTGTGCGTGTTTCAGGGGAGGAATTGGCTCTCATGGTGGATTCAGGCTTCCCTTGGACCATTATCACTAGAAGGTATTTCAAAAAGAAATTTAGTGATGTTTTGGACACAGAACGGTTGCTGCCCTCAGATATCGTGGCTGAGAGTTTTGATGGTTCTACCATTGAGATGGATGGATATGTAGGTGTAAAGTCAGAATTTAAAGGGAGATGTGCACATATCAAGTTATATGCAGTTGTAAAAGGAGTGAATGTGTTAGGTTGGAGGGACCAGTGGAAGTTGGGAATAATACTTAATCCTCGCTGCAAAGAGCCTGTTTTATTGTGTGATAAAGTATATGAAGAACAAGTGTCGATTGTTGAAGAGGGCAATGGAGAGAAGTTGGTTAAAGAACACTTTAAAAAGGTTTTCACTGAGAGTTTGGGAAAATTGAACATTTTTGTGCACAAAATCAAATTGAAGAATAATGCAGAACCAGTGAAGCAAAGGTTGCAGGGTGTATCCATCAATGTAAGAGATGAGTTGAGAGATATGCTAAATTAATTGGTCAGTGATGGAATAATTGAGAAGACTGAATCGGCAGAGTGGGTTTCACCCATTGTTTTGGTTCTCAAGGCTGAACAAAAGTTGAGGCTGTGTGTTGATTTGAGGGCTTTAAATTCTAATTTAATAATTGATTGTCATCCATTGCCTAATTTCAACTGAGGTTTGTCAATGCTGGAGGGTGGCAACATTTTCTCTACCCTGGGCCTTAGGTCAGTGTACCACCAAATTGAACTGGATGAAGAATCTAAACAACTAATGGCGTTCATCACTCCCCAAGGATTGTTTCAATTTACTAGAATGCTGTTTGGACTGGCCTCGGCGGCCTCTGTGTTTCAGAGGGCTATGTTCCATATATTTAAAGAGATGTTGATAAGTATATGAAATGTTTCCAGGATGATATTTTAATATTTTCCAGGAATTAAGAAAACATTTTCAGCATATGATCGAAGTATGCCACAGGTTAGGAAAACATGGATTGACTCTCAAGGGACACAAATGTAAAATGTTTAAGAGGTCTGTGGAATACCTTGGTCATAACTTGTCTGGTGATGGAGTGGCACCAAAAAATTCTAGGGGCTTATTTACAAGCCACTTGCGCTGTCGGTGCATCACTTTTTCCCATGTAAAGAGTGACGCACCGGTGGCGCAAGAGGCTTGTACATAAGCCCCCTAATGTTGAGGCTATTGTGAATGCTCCTGCCCCTACCAACAAGGAACAATTGTTATCTTTTGCTGGCATGTGCGAATATTAAAGCAAGTTCATAGAAAATGTTGCTACTAAGATGGAAACCCTTAGAAAATTCCTAAGGTAAATGTCACTTATATGTGGTTTGAACGACAACAGATGGCATTCGAGAACTTAAAATAGGAAATTGTGAAAGCACCCACACTGAGACCATTCTGTATGAAGAAGGAATGTGTAATCACAGTTGATGTGAGTATGTATGGTGTTGGTGGGGTATTGTCTCAAAGGAGTGGCAAGGAGAAGTGGAACATTGCATTTGCGTCTCCCACCTTGAATGAGAAGGAACGCTGATATACTCTGATTGAAAGAGAACTGGTTGCATGTGTTTGGGCTATTGAATATTTCAGGAATTACGTGTGGGGAAGCAAGTTTGTTTTGAGGATGAATCACAAGCCGTTTGGTAAATATTTTGTCTCCTGGTGGAGGTTGGAATTCTACTGCACGTATTACCAGGCTCACCTCGAGACTCCAGGAGTACAATTTTAAAACGGAATATGTCCCAGGGAGGAAAAATGTGACAGCTGATTTTTTGTCACGGTTGCCATGTCAGCAGGATGATATGGGTGTCATGGGAGAGTGTGAAATGATTGCCACCATTTGAGAATTTAGTGACAGGGGAGTTTGAAGAGATTTCAGAAGATATGTGGAAGGAGTGCGAGAGGACTGATGAAACGTGGCATGCTACCAAGAGATGTGTTTTGGAGGGGTGGCCGAAGAGGAGGGAAGTCAAACCAGAGTGGCTATCCATGTACAAGGTAGTGGAAGCATTGGAGATAGAGGGCGATATGTGGTTTAAAGGGGGTAAATGTGCTCCTCTTAGAGGGGTGTAGGAATTCATTCTCAAGCTGGCTCATAAGGGACATCCAGGTATATCCATCATGAAACGTTTGATGCACGTTTATTTTTGGTGGCCTGGCATGGATTGAATGATAGAATGTGTGCTTACAGTGAAAAGTTATTGAAAGTTAGTACAGCACCTTTAAAAAGTGTTGAATGGCCAAAGTTGCTGTGGCAAAAGATTGCTTTAAATATATCTGGCCTTTTCAATTTACTCTCCAAGAATGCTTGGTTTGCTTTGGTCTTGATAGACTCTCATTCTAAATGGCCAGAGGTGAAATTTGTATCACAGGCTACCACCTGTGCTGTTATTGAATTTTTCAAAGTGTTTGCCAGGGAAGGTAGCCCTTCCATTTTAGTAACAGACAATGGCGTTCAACTCACGTCTACAGGGATGGAATTTTTCCTTAGGCATTGTAACATCAAACATGTGACCACTTCGTTATATGAACCGCATGAAAATGGTCAAGTGCAGAGATTCAACCACGTGTTGAAAGGATATGTGGTATAAGCACATGGACAAAAAGGTGACCGGACAAATACATTGAGAGAACGGTTGTGGTTGTACCACATAACTCCTCACACCATCACTGAGGCTAGTCCTTTCAAATTGTTAAAAGGAAGGGATCCTGCCTCCAGTTTATGTCCTTGGTGGTTCAAAGAGTAGAAGAGGAATGTAATGTGAGGGATGTAGCAGTTAGAGTGAGAAGGAAACAAAGTAAATCCAAGGAGTGATATGATAATAAGTAGAAGGCGAAACCACATAAGATAAAGATTGGAGACTGGGTGAGAATCCCAACACTGGGATTCATTAATAAAGGCGGGTCCAAGTTTAGTAAGGCAATTATGGTACAGAAGGTGTTCATTAATTGCGTGATTACCCAGGATAGGAAGGTATGGAATGTGACTAGGGTAGCCAAATGTTCAGGAGCAGGTTCTGATGACAGTATGAGGGGAGGAGATGAAGATACTGAAGGAAATGACACAGGATTTCTTGTGAAGTTTGACAATAATGTGCGGCATGATGACCAAAATGGAGGAAATAATATTTCCACTAGATTATCTGACATTTTGGTGAATAATGAAGAGTCTGTGGCTTCCAGAGTCAAAGAGGTGTGCAGGATCAGAAAGCCACATGGAAAATATGCTGATTTTATCAGTTAAGAAATCTCAGTTTTTTGGTGGTTGTTTCCTTACAACATTATCACTAATATTCTATTTTTATCTTATTATTTTTAGTTTAGATATGTTTGTTGTTTAGTATTTATATTAGTATCCCTTTCTTTTATCTTGTTCGTATTTATGAGGAAGATGTGCTGTTCGTGTTAATACGTTTCAATGCATATGCCATGTTTTGCTTTGTTCTGCATTCTGCATTTCATGAGAATGTTGATTATGGAATGCAGAAGGGACCTGACTTGATCTGGAGCCGTCCTGTGTTTAGAACGCTTTGCTACTGAAAATAAACTTACAGAATACGCATGCGTGGATTTCTGCTTTACAACAGTCTGTCAGGCTGACCTTTGCTCAGCCTGACAGACACTCTTCCTGCTCGGATAAACATAGATGGACGGCCCCCTCTACCCTTAACAAAGGGCCGCAGCTGCTCTTAGGTAACAGTGGCACATGCAACAAGATTTAAACGTGAAATGTAAACAGAGACTGCATTTCTAATATTTTTTTTATTCTTCTTTCATATTTAGCTCATACAAGATACAAGACATTCATCATTTTTTTTTAAACCCCCCATACCCCAGCCCTCCCCCTCCCTATCCGACAATATCAATACATTACAAAACTATTCACAAGGGGTGTTTACACAACCTCTTTCGGAGCTTCATAGATAAACAAGTACAGTGTGTGATAGTGCGATATATACAGGTGATATAGAACCGACAGGAATGTGCTAGTACCAGTAAAAAAAAGAAAAAGAAGAAAGCACAATTTTCGTTTTATGTATCCCCGCTGTTCTTTTGTCGGATGGGCACAAAAAAATAATATCCAAATAATAAGCTACTAGGGCTATCACGCTCGGTGTCTGTTCCTCCCACTGCCCATACTTTAGAATTGCAGCAAGCTAAAGGTAATTCAAATATCCGAATGTTCAGTCCATTTGGCAAGTTCTTTCCATATTCTTAGCCCTTTCTTTTTACCTCTTTGGCCCTTTCGCCTATATATAGCTTTCTCTAAATTGTATATCCCTAATAGTCGAGCAAGCCATTGTTAAAACACCGGGGGCGCATGGTCTAACCACGCTGATGCAATACACAATCTATACACTGCCATTGCTATGAAAATCAGGGCCCCCCCTTCCTGTTCCCTTAAACTTGTAATACCCAACATTATTACCGGGGGAGTTACCTCAACCTGTATGAGCAGACTATTCTTTAGAAATTCGTTAATTTCAATAATCAATGAACCAAGCTCTTTACAGGTAGCAAACATGTGTAATAAATCCACCTTATAGATTGCACAGCGAGGACAATATGTCCCTTCCCCACCCCCCATTTCGCAATTCGATAAGGTGTATAATAAAACTCGAAACAGGTTTTAAAATACTGGGATTGAAGATTAGCGGGCATCAAAGTCGTGAGTGTATTGGAAAAAGCCTTTTGGAAAGTTGAGTCGGAGATAGTTAACCTTGCTTGCCATTTGTTCGAACAATTTTCCATGTCATCCTTCATGTATTCATTCAATATATTATACAAGCTCCCAATACGAGGTAGGACAGACTGTGTTAATTTCTCGACCAAATCATTTTTCTTAAATCCTGCCGCCCCTCCCTCCTTCCTCTGCAGGTAATCTCTGATTTGTAGATATTTAAAAAATTCTTGATGCGAAAGGTTAAATTTGTCCCTTAGCTCCTCATATGTTATAATACCATAAGACGTATAAAAACACCCTAGTTGTTTCATTCCAGCATTTGACCACTTATAAAAATAGGCGTTGTTAAATATCTCTGGCAAGTTTTTACTTTTATAGAAATTTAGCCTCCCTATCTCTAACAGCCGACGTACGGAGGTCCATACCTTGAATGCCGTGATTAGAGCCTTGAACCGGACCCGTTTGTAATATCTATACTTCATGTGTCGCCAAAGACACCCCCGGGCATCTGGGCCAATCAATAATTCAAAAGGCGAAGATTATCTATAATCACCCCACTATACTTGCTACCCAACAGAGTTGTATATTGCATCAAAGAAGCGGCCCACCAATACAATTTTAAGTTGGGTAGTGCAAGCCCACCATGTTCCCGGGGTAGAGTCAGGAACTTAAACGCTCTCCTCGGTCTTGCTTATGCCCAAATAAATTGAGAGAAAATCCTTTCAAACTTCTTCAACCAGTAATTCGAGAAGATCAGAGGGATTGCGCTTAAGAAATAAAGTATTTTGGGAAAATGTACCATTTTAATTAGATTGCACCTCCCTATTACTGTTAAGTGAAGATTATCCACCCTTTTGAGAGCCTTTTGGATCTCGCTGGCACAAGGGTCTAGATTTTCTTTTACCACAGCATCCAGATCAGGGCTTATCATGACCCCCAGATATATTGCTTTCTTAACTACTCTATGATCTGTCGAAGAAGCAAATTCATTGATTACAATCTGTGTCTTATCACTATTCAGGGCGTACCCTGATAGTTCTCCATATCTCTGTCCTGCTTCTTCAATTGCCTTAATCGCCTTGTCTGGGTGAGAGGTAACTAATGCTACATCGTCAGCATAAGCTAACACCTTGTTTTCCTGCCCAAACATAATTAAGGGGGAATGTCCACAGTCCTTTCCAGCTGTTTTAAGAAGGGATTGATATATAGTGCAAACAGGAGAGGTGAGCAGGCACAGCCTTGTTGCGTTCCTCTTGATATTTTCAGAGCTTTTGCCTCTTCCCCATTTATATAGACTTTAGTCACAGGCTCCCTATATAGTGTTTTTATAGCATTGATAAACTTCAGCCCTATTCCTTTATTATGCATTGATAACCAGAGAAATTGCCAGGAGACCCTATCGAATGCCTTTTCAGCACCTAAAACAATTGCAGCCATAGGGTCTCCTGACACCTGTCTGGCATCAAATAGGGTGATAATCTTTCTTATATGCTCTATGGCAGTAGCGGCCCGTGGTGGGAGTGCTGCCGGGCGGTGACGTGGGGTGGGGAGGGGCAGGGTGGGGGTAGTAAAGTACGGCATACGGCCGAATAGAGGTAAGTAAACTTATAAATAAATAAAACGAATTTTGTTAGCGCGCTGCATCGCCAAATGCGATGCAGCGCGCGCAACGAAATTCGTTTTATTTATTTATATGTCTACTTACCTCTCTACGGACGTATTCCGTACTTTACTACCCCCCACCATGCTCCTCCCCCGCCCCACGTCACCGCCCGGCAGCACTCCCACCACGGGCCGCTACTGCTCTATGGTGCCCCTACCGGGGATGAAGCCGTGCTGTCCCATGAATACAATCTGGTGGATGACCTGAGACAGACGGGAGGCCAAGACTTTTGCGTATATTTTGACATCTCCATTAATAAGTGTTATTGGACAGTAAGACCCCAGCTCGTTTAAAGGTTTATTTTTCTTTGGAAATATTACAATTTTTACCAGGAGGTTGGTGGATCTGCTCCTTGCGATACCTGAACAAACATGGTTGTCATAGTCTCTTTAACTGCTCGTGAAAAATATTATACTGTTCTGTTGGAATCAGATCGGGCCCTGCAGCTTTCCCACTGGGTAATTTTGACATTGCCACCCAGATTTCATCCCACGTTATTGGTAGGTCTAATTGCTCCCTCTCCTCTTAGGATAGAATCTCCACATCTTTATCTTCCAAGTATCTGTATGTTAGATCTTTGGATCTACTTCCCGTCTCTTCCGTATATAACGATTGATAAAAGTTATAAAAAGCATTTCTAATCTCCCCATTTTCCGACACCAGACCCATCACCGGATTCCTCACAGAACTAATTTCTTTATATATGTGTTCCTGTCTGGTTTTTAATGCAAGCAGATGACCCACCCTTTCACTGCACTCATACATTTCCTCTCGCCTTGCTGTTGGTTTATCTATTAACATTTTCATTAATTTTTCACCAATTGTAACTTTAGCAAGTGCAGCTTCCTTTTGAGCTTCTCTTACCCCACTATTCACTTGCATTTCAGCAATCAGTTTACATTCTGCCTGGGCTAGTTTTTCTTTGGCCACCCGCATATCATCCCTATCCTTGTTTCTCTTCCTGCGCGCAAACTGGAGTGTCTCTCCCCGGATCCCAGCCTTCAGGGTTTCCCAAACTACATCCAGTGAGGCTGACCCCAAATTTCTTTCCAAAAATTCTGGTATCCACACTTTCATATGATTTATATATTTTTCATCCAGCAATAGTGCCCTATCGAAGGTCCAAGAGCTAGGTGTTTCCCAAGAGGCATCGCCCTTTATCTCTAGTACTAGAGGGTTGTGATTGGATAAAAATCTGGGGAAAGATTCAATTGTACTCTTCTGCCTCACCAAAGATGACCCCAGAAAGTAATCCAATCTAACATGTTTTTGGTGAGGTGCAGAAAAGTATTTATATCCATGCTCCAAAGGTCTCTTTTCTGCCCATATATCACACAAGCCATGGGTTTGACACAGGTTACAAAGGGCTCGGTGCACTTTGGGTTTCCTCCTCATATATCTTTGTCTGTGTCCCCAGTCACCTGTCAAATTAATATTAAAGTCACCACATAATACAATGGGGAGTTGCCAGTGCGATAATTTGTTAGTTATCCAAACTAACAGGGCAGGGTCATCAATATTACTACCGTAAAGAGAGCATAATGTGAAGCAGGAGAACCTGGTGCCCTGCATTCTGCCATGACCCATCGCCCCATTGCATCCACCTAAACTCGGGGAAACTGTATCTTTTTGTTGCGAGTTAGAATTGCAACCCCCTGGGTACGGGTCCCTTGAGTGGCGGCCCCTACTATGCCTAAGCCCAGATTTTTTAGCAGGGCCTTCTGCTTGTCCTCCAGATGAGTCTCTTGCAGGCAAACCATGTCTGCCTGTAATAATTGTAGCCCTTGTGCTACCATCTGTCTTTTTTTAAAATCGTTTAGCCCACAAATATTTAAAGTTGCTATCCGTAATTTACTGATCATGGAAATCTATTAAAACCTTCTTTAGGGTTTAAAAACCTGTGAAGATAATACAAATCCAATTCCGTCACTCCCATCCCTGCTGTGATTGTATCTTGAATTGCTCCCTCCACACCGCCCTTGTGTAAACCATCCTGTCCCCCACCCCCCACAAAAACAGGCAATCAGGCATAGCCTGAGCGATGTACATTTGGCATGCTGCCCCGCCGTTTCTTCTCTAGAGCATTACAAGTACATTCTATTGAGCCAGCTGCTTCATCCCTCAGTTATACTGGCCCTAAAAGGGCACAGCCTGGTGATCTTTCTACTATATAGAAGAGTCCCCCCCTTTATCGCTTCTTTTTAGTTCTTCCAGGTATTCCTGGGCTTGTATCTCTGAAGTAAAGCTGCGTGTAGATCCCTTGTTTTTAATTTTCAGTCTCGCTGGATTTTGAAGGAACACCTCAGCCCCTATTTTTTGGAAGGGAGAGAACAGCTGTCGTAATCGCCAGTGCTGTTCCACGGTGGCATGAGCGAAATCCGGTTTAACAAAGAATGTGACACCGCCTCCGGATTTTGGGGCGTTGGGCCGCGCTTGTTCGTATACCAACTGTCTCAGAAGAAAATTTCCAAAGAATACCAGCATTGCTCGAGGTCTCTCTTGCTGTTGTTGTTTTTTCAACATTAATGGAAACCGATGAGCTCGCTGAATTTCAGTTTCCCAGTCCCACTTTGTTTGTTCTGGGAAGGCGTTTTTCAGGAGGTTCACCATGTAGCTTCTAGGATTGGAGCCTTCCACGCCCTCCGGTATCCCCAAAAAGCACAAATTGTTTCTGCGCTGGCGGTTTTCTTGCTCCTCCAATTTGGACATGACATCTGTGTTGATCGCCCCTTGTCCAGGGCTTTGTTGTTTCAGCGATTCTACCTCAAGAAGCTCTGTCCGTGTTTCCACAGATGTCAAGCGCTCCGCGATTTCACCACAAGTCTTATTTAGTTTGCGCAGCCCAGCTTGTACCTTTTTAGCGGCAACTCTTGCTCTACACCCTTCGTTCCTGGTATCTTCTTGTACTTGCTTTATAGACCTAAAGATATACATCAATGAGGGTTCTAGGGGCTGTGTATCTTTTTTTAATCCATCCTTTTGTAGCTCATCCATCCCCTCTTCCAAAGATCTTAGTTGAGTATCGGAATAGTCCCATTTAAGTTGTTTACCGGAGCTCTTTCTTAGACTGTCTCTCACTCCCTTCTCTTTTTTTTCCGCAGATTTCTTCCTATGTGTTGCAAGAGCCTCACCATCTGACGACTTGCTGCCGGAGTCTGAGAGGGAGTCAGTACTTATGAGTATGTTTCCCTGGTCCGTAGAGTCTGAGTATTCAGTTAGCGAGAAAAACTTCTCTCCTTGAAATTCGGGTGACAACTCCCCCTTGGCAGACCGTGGGGCTTTAGAGGTTCCTATATTCGCCGGTGTATTCCAACTTATATCCCCAGCTTTCAGTGTCCCAGGAAACTCGGCATTGACTATTTGTGCCATAGGCGCCAGTGTGATTGCCTGATTTACTCCAATGATCTCTCCAGGATCTTTTTCAACAACAATGTAATCTGGGACAGAGATAGTTTCAGTGGGTTTTGCTATATCTGTATTGACTGCCCCAGGCTCCATCAGCGCACCTGGTGCCATATCTCCTTTACTCTTTTCAGCATTTTTCTCCTCTTCTTACTGTCCGACTCCCCCCCCACCTCTAATGAGACACAATCCTTATGCCCATCCCCGGCCAAACGAGAAAATATAGAGGAAACAGTGGGTTGGATTAGTTCTCCCTCTACCAGTCTGGTTGTTTTAGCTGTCGATTTCTTTGGAACAATGTCTCGCTTCGTCTTGCCTGCACCACTGCGCTCGCGGGAATCAGCCATTTCGCCATTGGACTCCGCTGGCTGCACTCCGCTCGCCACACCGGTAATCCCTGCTGTGCGCGTTCTTGCCGGGTTTCCGCCTCTGGCCGCCATAGCTCTAGACCTAGATTTCCTCCAAAAACTCCGGGGCTGCCAGCCCAATCCAAGTGTAAGGAAGCGTCGATGAGGAGACGCGAAGCAAAACCTCCGTATCACATCCAGAAGCAGCGAGCACCGAGAGCAGCTCGCAAGGGTCACTCCCAGGTCCCGCAGCTGCTCAACGATCCAACGATCCATCAGAGAGAGATGGAAATAGGGGTGGCAGCTAATCACCCGTCATCTTTGCCTCTCGCCTCTACTCGTTGGATAAGCTTGGTTTGAACGAGACTGCATTTCTGATGTAGATTACTTTATGGGTTCTTCCAGTCATTGTCGAGAAAGAGATCAAAGTCTTGTCTTATAAAGTTAACGGCATGAATTGAGTGCCCTTTTCAGTGTCTTATTATTACCGGTGCCACTTAAAGCTCTTATTTTGAGACAGGCCAGCACAGCTCAGAAACAGAAAGAGGCAAACATTGCTCTCTGTTACCGAGGTGTACTAGCAGAAAATAAAGCACTTGCTCATTGAAGCATTGAGTTGAAAGAATTCATTTTAGACACTGCAGTAGCATATAACAGGTCTTGGGCTCTGCGCTGCGCCAACAAAGGCCATAATATGGCCCCTGGATTTCTGGCTGATGAGCGTAGATTCCCTGATGAAAGGCAGAGAGTCTAAGCTCAGATTTGTTTGAATTGTGGTTGAGCCACTAATTTGGTGCAGCCATGATGCAAATGTATTTCAGGATTTACTAAGCCACGCAAATCAAGAATTTTATGATTTAACGTGAGAATTTACCCAAAACATAACACAGCACCTTGCGCCAGCACGCTATCTTGCATTGGAAAGCGTTACATGGGTGGAGCATGTGCTTTCAAGTGCATCCACGAATGTATTTTGACGCAAACCCAGATTTAAGTCTGTGAAGCTGGACTTGTTCCAAAATGGTGCGCCTACCCGAGGCTGGCATAATGAGCAGAAATATCTTTATGTCTTCTTGGTACTTCCTCTATGCGTGCTGCATTGTCCTGCACAAAATCTGTTCTGACCACAACACAGGCACCCTTGCACTGTGGTCACAAGTTCGCCAGCGCAAGGGCAGATCAGAAGTGCTCCATATTTTAGTAAATATGGTACATTTCCGCTCTCTCCCTTTCACGCAATGCAGTGCAGCACGTTCCCTTGCTGTGTTGCATTGCGTTGTGTGAACGTTTAGTAAATCCGACCCATAATCCCTGCAAAATGGCTTAATAATGTGTGCAATTTTTCATTCTCCTATCCCACATGTAGTCTGAATTGAGCTGCTGCCTGCATTAGAATACTGTATTTTGTCTGAAAGAACAGTTCACAAACACAATGTAAATGGCTGTCTTTGGAACTTGTCTCCTGAAGATAAAGGCTCTATCTGTGCTGCGTATTCTACATACCAGCATGTGCTGTTGTCTCAGTAACACACCTCTCATTAAGCCGCTCCTTCCATGACCCCGCCCCCACTTTGAGTGTGTCTACTTAAACAGCAATCAAGTATCCCTGTAATACTCACTCTGTCTGCTTGTGAGTAGATGCAGTTTGAATCTGGGGAACATATCTACAAATCACACGGGTATATTTTTGCTTTTTGGTGGTAGTAAGTTAATTAAAAATTAAGACAGTATGCACACTTGGAGGGGAAAATGTACACTGATATGCCATGCTATTTGCATCTGCACCCTTGAATCAAAGTCGTTTTGAAAATATTGCTATTAAGCTGTTTATGTTTAACTCCTTCGACCTGTTGCGCAATTTTACAAACAAGCAACTCTTAAATTCTGTAATATTTATTGGTATAACCCCTGCATCAATGTGCCTTTTCAAGGGGAAGATTACTTTATTGATTGCCAATATTCTGGACAGGTAATAAATCTATTAGTTAGGGCCAAGCTTATCTTAATCTTATAGGCTAACCAGTCGAACCTTTTGCTATTGGGTAATTTTTCAAAGTTTGTTAAAGCTGATGCAACCAACAAGCACTGGCAAAGCATTGAGGATCTATTGGCTTTGCCAAAGGTTTTTAGAGAAGCTGTACAGCATACCAGAAGCAACATGGAAGGCAGAGATGTAAGCAACATGGAGGGAGTGGGGAAAAGCAATACAAAGGGCAAGGGATGCAAGTACAGATAAGCAGACCTAAAAAATGAACGGTCATCAGGAGCCCATTTTGTCTGGACTGTGGATTTTTAATCAAGAAGCCTGCTGTTCTCCAGTAAAAACCTTGTTTAAGCAAAGCAATTCTGAGCTGGAGCTCACAGGAGACTCTGAAGGAATCCACAAGGGCATCTAATTACACATGGCCCTACTCCCCTTCTGAGACCAAATTGGTGGCTCCAATACATGTTCTGTCTGCCCAGATTGGGCTCCGATTCAGAACGAGTGCTGTTGATCTGGCTATGCTACGACCTTCTGACATTTGTACATATGCAAGGTTATTGGAATTTGCACAGTTCCTGATTCTCTCGCTGAGATGCCCACGAAAGACAATGAGGGCCAGACTGACGGCTATGCGGGCATGAGTCAAGCTGTCCTCGCCCTGGATGGCATGATGTGTGGTTCCTGAGTAATGGTATCTGAAATGATTGTTTGGAGAGAGGCACCTGTCTGGCTGAGAGATGAATACGCTTTCAGCACTATCTTGTACTCAAAGGAGGTGAATCTAGGAACTTGTAACTAACAGTTCTAGCTTCACTGCGCACAATTCGGCCTGGTCCTTTTCTCTGGCTGTTACGGATGCATCAGTGTAACACAATCATTTTCCTCACCAACCACTCTAATAATGACCAAAGAGCTGCTGCCAAGGGTTTGACTCTGATTATTTCAAACAACGTATCTTGGTGCCAGGGGTGGTGGTGGGAAGAATAGGGTCCCACTTACAGCCTTGTGAGTCTGACCGACTTGGCTAAAGCCTGGGTGGTTGGAAGCGCTAGGCGAGAGCACCAATGCAGACGAAGGGTCAATAGAGGTACAGAAGGAATGTAGATAAAATGGGGTGTACCAAGAGAAACAACACAGAAAAGATTGATAAGGGTCATACCGGTTTTGGTAACTCTACCTGAGAATTGCTGCAGAAGGAAAACACAGTTGAGAAACTTGAAATTGTGCTAAGAGCTGCTGAGCTTAAAATTCTAGGCTACATCCTAAAATAGAGGAGGACAATCTAACTCTGGCACGAATGCGGTTCTTTGTTCTCCCCTTGATGGGAAGCCTACCAGGGGAATGTTTCCCTTCTTGCCTTGTTCGAATTTGCGTTGCTGGTGCCAGAGACCTGTGGAAACATCTCACATAATGCAAAGTAGGTCTGGCATATTCTGAGACCTGCTTATGCATGAAATGCTGCTCTCTAGATGTGGAGTGCCTTAAAAACTGCCTCACTTAATCAATCAATCAATCAATCAATCAATCAATCAATCAAACAAACAGGATTTATAGAGTGCAGCAAATCACCCATGAGGGTATTCAGGCTCTAGGCTCTTGCTGCTGAGGGTGGGATCAGTCGAAAAGCCAGGTCTTAAGTCCCTTTCTGAATTTTGGGAGAGAGGCAGAGGTTCGGAGGGGAAGGCGAAGGTTGTTCCAGGCCTTGGTAGCGAGGTAGGAGTAGGAGCGTCCTCCACTGTTGCTTTGGCGGATGCGGGGAGTGTGAGCAAGTGCGCGGGAGGCAGGGCACAGGTGTCTGAAGGTTAGTGGAAGTTCATGTGGTGGTTGATGTATGCTGGTCCTTGGTCGTGTAGGGCTTTGCAGGCGTGTACCAGCATCTTGAATTGGCATCTTTTCTGGATGGGGAGCCACTGGAGCTTCTTGAGGTTGGTGGGTGTTGTGGATCTCTCTAGGGAGGTTGAGGATCATCTGGCAGATGAGTTCTGTATCATCTAGAGTTTCTTCAGGAGATGTGTGGTGATCCCTACGTAGAGTACATTGCATAGTCCAGCCAGCTGGTGATGAGGATTTGAGTGACGGTTTTCCTGTTGTTGATGGGGAGTCATCTGAAGATTTTTCGGAGCATGCAGAGAGTGAGGAAGCAGGCAAAAGAGACTGCACAGAGAGTGAGGAAGCAGGCAAAAGAGACTGCGTTGATCTGGCTTTTCATGGTGAGTTTGCTGTCCAGGATGATGCCAAGGTTGCGGGCGGGCGTTTCAGAATAGGTGTGGGTCCAACTGAATGTATCACGGTGCTTCTTGAGGGGAGAGAATGTTCTTGGTTTCCTAGAACTAATCTTTGACAGGGAAATATGCATAAATGGTATAAATCCTGGGTGGCAGATTCCCAAATTTATGCCCACAGTAAGATCTCAAATTAGTAATTGCCCATGCTGATTTAAAGCGACTGTGGATTCATTGCATCTGCCATTGAATGACTGATAGTTTGCTAAAAGCTCGCGCCCTTCCCATCGCCCATTAATTACTAAGTATGGCCCTGATTGCACATACATTATTCGTGCACACGCAGACACGACGTTTTCCTGATGTCACTGTTAGATTAGTGTTTTTATTGACAGTGAACAGGATCAGATTTCAAGGTCATGGAAGGAAAGTAATGTCGAGTGAGTAAATCTTATTGGCAGTCGCCTAAATACTCTACAGCAGGGATACAGGGAGGGCACGAGGTTGAGGAATGCGTCCCGGCTGCCTTCCAGGGGGATGCCGAAGGAAACATAAGGAAACAACTGGGGCCGTACCGAGGTCGCTCTCGCTAAAAGAGGCCGGAGACAGAGAAGCTATGCTAAAAGCGGCCACTCAGTGGAAAGAGATACTCTGTGAAATGAAGAAAGCTCCTCTCTTGCCTGAGTCAACAGAAGCTGCTGGAGCTCTAGCAGACAGGAGAGGTCCTGTTTGAAATGCTGACTTCTGACTGCTGCATCCGCCTGGCAGCCTGCCAGAGCAGGAGTGCAACACAGGGAGCACACACGCAGGGTGGGGCCCCCGGGCCTTCCAAGGGAGGTAAACAGGCCAATACGTGGTAACAGCCGATCAGTACTGATTAATGTATTACAGAGAATCAAACAACAGCCACAGTGATGAGAGCGATTTGCTCTCTAATCCGTCACCATCTCCACCCCTTTCTTCTGAAAGTGACTAAAATAGATGGTTAAACGCACTTACCGTGAGATGCAGTCTCAGGTGCGTAATTATTTAAATAAAAAAAAAAACATAGCGGAAGTGACATCAGATGCCCTTTGACCCTGAGGGGGATCGATTGTATGCTTCATTTAAAAACTCTTCATGGAAAACTCAACGTTGCAGTGAGCTAAAAGTTACTCTTCTCGCTGAGAAAAGATCCATTACATGTATATATGGAAGTTGCATTTTTTCATGTCTATTAATTTCTGTACACCAATACTCTTTCCATGTTTTCTCAAGTTGATCCGATGGGTTTTGCACATGGGCGTTAATTCACCAAAAATGCCAGGGGCAGCTTAGTGACATCACATACCCTTCGACCTCAATCACATCACAGTAAGTGACAACATATGACTCCTGACCCTGATTTTTTCCGGAAGGCATGCCACGTGCAACATTACAACAATTGAGAATTTGCGTTGGATAGTATCACAAAGCAATGCAAAGTAACGCTATGTTCTGCTTTGCATTATTTTGTTTCAAGGGGGCATTCCATGGATGGAGCATGGGGGTTCCTGTGCAACCACCATGGGTTTTGACGCAAATCCCTGTCTACAAACATTGGTAGAGAGAAATCTACACCAAAATCTTATGCGTCCTCGCAGCAGGCGCACGAGGAGAAATGTTTTAATTTCTTCTCGTTTTTCCAACATTGCATGAATGCTGTATTGTACTGCACATATACAAAGTGGGAACCACCTTCCAGTTCAAAACCTATGCTTTAGAGAATGGACGCGCCTTGCACTTTGGCCCAAGGGCATGTGCGTTGGCGCATGACTGCCAAAAGTGCACCAGCACATTGGAGAGAGAAAATGTGCCCCCTTTGACGCAAGGCAGCGCAGCATCTTTGGTGCAACGTTGCTTTGCGTCAAAGAATATTTATTCTGGACCTCAATCTCACTCACTACCTGTTACTTGACTCTCATTCCCTTTCACTCACACGCACATGCTTACACATACAGCTTACTTTTTCTCGCACATACGCACACTTTCTCTCACTTAAACATGCTCTCACCAGTGGTGGCCGATATCATTTAAAAGTGGGGGGTGTGGGGGAGCGCAGGGGGGAACACGCAGGGGATTAATACATTTAAAAAAAAACTTACCTCATGATGATGGCCGCCTCGCCTCTCGCTACTTCTCTGCTCTGCTGCTCCCAGCAGTCCCTGGGGCAGCATCACAGACTTGCCATCCAATCCCTGCGCTGCTCTCAAGCATAAGAGCATCGTGGGGATTGGCATGAGCAGGCTGAAAAGACGCTCGCTCAGGCACAGGAAGTCTGTGCTGTTTCTCCAATCCGGCAGTAAAATACAGCCTGGTTGTAGAAAGCAAATTGGGCATGTCAGTTTGGCCAGCCTGAGACGGCCGGCCAAACTGACATGCGCACTTACAAGTGCACATATGACTCCACCTCCCCCCTTCTATGGCCCGCCCCTCCCTGCACATGCTGGCTGAGAGCCAGCAGCTAAAAAATAAAACAATAGTAAAATATCATTTTATTTTTTAGCTGCTGGCTCTGAGCCAGTGTAGTGATGCTCCTCCGCCATTGCGGCGGAGCCGCACCAGGCTCTCACCCGCAAGCACGCATACAACATACATTCAAAACCATTTCTACTGACCACAGCTGCCACCATATGTCCTCCGCATGCTCATGGGCGTCCGCGGGGGGGGCAAGGAGGGGCGCTTGCCCCCCCCTGGAGCGCCCCTCCTTGCCCACCCTGCGGACGCCCATGCTTAGTGTCTGTCAGTCACTGCCTTAGTTTGCTGCTCATCTTTTTATTCCTCTCAGGTGTGCATTGATGGGAGATTTATATATTTATAGTGTTCTGGCGTGTGGTGCTTGCATCAGGAATTGCCTTTTGTTAAAGGTGTAAGTTGTAGTTCCAGGTTTCAGCGGCAGTCGTCTGTCTCTGTCCTTTGTTGTTTTCATGACACCGCTGGTTTCTCAGGTGGCTGCTGTTTGTTCGCGATAGGTCTCGTTCTTGCCTCTAGTGAAAGGCGCCCTTCGGTGCTTTGTTGTGCTAAGAAGTGTGCGTTTCTTCATTTTACACCAGGCTCCCCGCAGAGCGTCTGCCTCTTGCTCCGGTGTTGTTTTTGTCCTCAGGCTGCTCCCCGCCCCTTCTCACCTCTCTGAGAACCAGTGCCCCCTTTGACCCTCTACCTGCCGCCCACCCCCTCCCCCGCCTCTTCTCCCGGTTCACACCTTGGTGCTTTCACACTTAACGTCACCTCCAGCTCGCATTTTCAGAGAGGGCCCAGGGCTCCCTATCACCGACATGAGGAGGAGGAGGAAGAGAGAGGGGGGACAGAGGAAGACTTGGTGGGGTCGGGTAGACGGATACGGTGGGGGGTGAGAGTGAAGGAAGAGGGGGAAAGAAAGAGAGAGAGAAGCAGTGGGGAAAGAGAGACCGAGAAGTAGGGAGGAAGGAAGATGAGAGAGCAAGTGGAGGTGGGGGTGGGGGGGATCTGGGTGAGGAGAGCAGCTTCAGAGAAGTGAGACCTGTGTCCTAACTCCGCCAGTGAAGACAGCGGGTCCAAAGGGAGAAAGAACCGGGCCAGACAGAGTAGGTCCAAGCAGTGTGCACGGAGGCAGGCTCGGTGGGTCCGGAAGAGGGACAGGGCAGGCAGAACAGCTCCAGAGAAGGGCGAGCAGAACCGGACCAGGGCGAGCAGATCTGGACCAGCAGATCCTCCTGAGCAGGGAGACGGTGCGATACACAATCAGAATGTAGTGTTCAGCTTTTGGGGTGCCCGGGGGTAACTTTAGGGTTCAGGGTGGGTGTGGGTTTTAGGGTGCCAGGGAGTAATTTTAAGGTTCAGGGTGGGTTAGGGATTGGGGTGCCAGGGGATAATGTTAGGGTTCAGGGTGGGTATGGGTTTTGGGGTACCAGGGGGGTATTTTTAGGGTTCAGGGCGGGTAGGGGTTTTGGGGTGCAAGGGGGGGAAATTTTAGGGTTCAGGGCGGGTAGGGGTTTTGGGGTGCAAGGGGGAAATTTTAGGGTTCAGGCGGGTATGGGTTTTGGGGTGCCAGGGGACAATTTTAGGGGTCAGGGCGGGTATGGGTTTTGGGATGCCAGGGGGGTAATTTTAGGGTTCAGGGCGGGTAGGGGTTTTGGGGTGCAAGGGGGGAAATTTTAGGGTTCAGGGCGGGTATGGGTTTTGGGGTGCCAGGGGGACAATTTTAGGGGTCAGGGCGGGTATGGGTTTTGGGGTGCCAGGGGGGCAATTTTAGGGTTCAGGGTGGATATGGGTTTTGGGGTGCCAGGGGGACAATTTTAGGGGTCAGGGCGGGTATGGGTGCCAGGGGGTAATTTTAGGGTTCAGGGCGGGTATGAGTTTTGGGGGGCAGGGGGTAATTTTAGGGTTCAGGGTGGGTATGGGTTTTGGGGTGCTAGGGGGTAATTTTAGGGTTCAGGGTGGGTATGGGTTTTGGGGTGCCAGGGCGTAATTTTAGGGTTCAGGGCAGGTATGAGTTTTGGGGGGCACGGGTAATTTTAGGGTTCAGGGTGGTTATGGGTTTTGGGGTGCTAGGGGGTAATTTTAGGGACCAGGGCGGGTATGGATTTTGGGGTGCACAAAAGAAAGATGGCTGTGGCACAACAACCCTATGGTGTATGAGAACATATGCGGCCTGCTTCCTGCCCCCATGGCTCCTCCTGCGCCCCAGTGTTTCTTGTGCCCCACCTGGCACACATCATGTCGGAGGATGGTGATGACGTTAACATTTTGCCCCCCCCCCTGGAAAAATTTCTGCGGACGCCCATGCGCATGCTCCACTTTTTTTACACTTATGGTGAATTACAGAATATTATACAATATTAGTATAATTAAAAACAGGCAGACAATAAGGAACATGGAGCCTCCATGTGTTCTTGGCACTGATTTTGCCACCCCTGAGGCCAGATCCACAAAGGCAGTGACAGGAGCTGCAAAGGGCAAGCCACAGGTCGCAGCTGGGATCCCTGGCGACCCCTAAATGATATGCATGCTGTTGCAGGTTAGTGTTTACAGCATCTTTCATGCGATTTGCACTTAGAAAGACACAGGAACATAGAAATAGCTTAACATATAAGCAAGCAATCACACGAAAAACTCAGAAGACTGCCTGCTATGTTCCAGCCTGCTTAACATTTTGGAAAAGCACCAAAGCAGAGAGGGCTGCTAACAAATCTTTTGTTTTCATTGAAAATTTCCTAAAGCATGGGATTATAGATTTAGAAGCCTCAGTGATCCAAAAATAAAAAATCCGAATATCTTGCATGCAGGCCAATGTTTCACAATCTCCATCAACTTGTCGAGAGACCGGAACAATGTTTCATCATCTCTACTACTTTGTCAAGGAACTGCTGTAAAGTTTCAGCATCTTTGCCGCCTTTTTTCCCCCTCATATCTCTTTATTCATTTTTCATATAGGAGTACAGTAAACAAAATACAATTTGGTAGTCACCGTTACACATACAGGGTATTGTCACCACACATACAATATATGCAATCCCTAATTTCTTGGAATTGAAGACAGAAGTCGGATGAGAATGCAAAAAATATATTAACAAATAACCAGCCAACAAACACAACTAGCGTAGGATAGCCATTCAGGAATCAGGAAATATGTCAGCTTTAACGTATAAGGGTCCAGGACCCTAGGGGAGTATGCTCTTCAGCGAGGAGTGAGAACAACAGATCCCATGTTGAGGCAATAATTTCCTAGTGGGGAAATGTGATTGTGGTAGGCATCCATGACTGGGCGTGTCCATATGTCATTTGGTCTCGTACTCCAGCAGGTCTATCAGTGAAAAAAGCTAATTATATACATCAGCGTAGAGCAAAAAAAAAACCTTTTCAAGGAGGACTAGTGTCTGATTTGGCTTCTACCTTTGCCAGAAACCCGCCCCACTGTGTGTATTGAGATTCCTGGCCTACCAGCCCATTTGGGCAGGACACCACATCCACTTCTGCAGCAACCCATTTGCATACATCTAGCAGCCATTCCTGAAGGTCTGGGACTTCGACGCCTTTCAGGACATAGCTATGCACTGGTTTGCTAGAACCAGGGCCGGGTCAAAAAATCTACATATGTTTGTTTTTTGTGGTTGTTTTCAGTCTCAGTTAGCAAGTCTCTATCTTCTAAGGGACCAGTCTCCCTGCTAGTTCAGAGAGGCAAATCAGTGTTTTCTCCCAGAAACGCTCTATCACTGGACACAGCCACATCATGTGGAGAAAATCTGCCTCCGTGCACATACACCTAAGGCATCATGTTGACACTCCTGGGTACATTTGCACTATTCACTTGGGGGTGAGATATGTGTGGTGCAGGTAGTTGAATTGTGTGTATCGTAATCTGGAGTTATTAGATATTAACTTCACACTGCAAAGACTCCACTACCACCTGCCTGGGGGTAATTCATGGCCTACCCTCTCCTCCTACCACTCCCTAAGATCGATCAGCTCTGTGTGCGGTGTATTTATCAGTACAGTGTAGAGACATATAACTGCCCATCTAGTAGTACCATGTGTGAGTATCACCTGCAATAGCGATGGTTACTGGGACCTCTGTCCAGCCACCCAGTTGCATGTAACCTGCTGTGTCAGAGCATTATATAGCAGGAAGAGGCCTGCACCCAGATTCCGCCCCTCCCGAAGGCTCTTGAATTATCTAAGGTTCCCCTCAGTAAACATGTCATCCCATAACCATTTACCTGCCTCATTCCCAGGCCATACATCATAAATCATTGCCAGTCTGGCGCATCTTGGCAGGGAGCATAGAGGCATTTCAGGTGTGTATGGAGTGGGGTCAGTTTTTCTGTGCACTTATTTCCTCCAGAAAGATTTCTCCACTCTCATCAGTGTGTGGTTCTCCTCTGGCCTTTTATCAATGCTCATTAGCCAGTCTCATATGGGAAGCTCACTGAGGTGTCCCCTAATGTCCAATGTTTCCAAGGTCCTCTGCATTGCCAGCCACCTCGTGGACCATTAGAGTTGGGCTGCTGCGTAATAAATTTCA
The DNA here is from genome assembly GCA_963921515.1 of Calotriton arnoldi. NCBI lineage: Eukaryota > Metazoa > Chordata > Amphibia > Caudata > Salamandridae > Calotriton > Calotriton arnoldi. The sequence goes on along the minus strand of CAWUFW010016750.1, from coordinate 181,021 downwards.
TAATTGGGGATGCCAATCCCCTCTCCCAAGAAGTGCATACAGCTTCCCCATCGCCATATGATGGCAGCCTTTGCCCCATATCAAAGAGGTAAGCAGAAAATATAAATCTCAGAGGAAGAACCTCTTCAACACTACCCGCAGTGCTGAAAAGAGGTCCAATAATCTGGGTAGTATCAGCATTTTAGATACAGCCATGCACCCTAGCATGTGTAGTGATAGAGCCAACCCGAATGATAGGGACTGTTTGATCAATGTCAATGTTCTGCCTAGATTCCCATCTATTTGGTCCTTTCTTGTCATGGAAAGTGTTGACCCCGCCAGGTATTTCTCAGCCGTGCGCTAAAGTCTCAGTCCTTCATGGGGAAATCCACCCATTGTCTTTCTGGTATATTAAGAAACGGAAATAAACAAGCCTTGTCCCAATTAACTTTCAGCCCTGAAACAGCTTTAAAGTCCCTCAGTGGGGATATGATTGATGGCAGGCTCCCATTACAGACGGCCTTGTCAAGTAAGTTAATCTGGGCGTTGTTGGCGTAGAGCAATATTTTATGCAAATCGTTACGCACCCAGATTCCCCATTCGGAACTGCGGGTTCTCAGGAGGCAGCCCAGGGCATCCACTGCTAGTGCAGAAATAATGGTGGTCATCCCTGCCTGGTGCCCCTATCTATGTTCAACTCTTCTGAGATAGTCTTGCCTATGCACACCCTCCCACTTGGGTCCATCTATAGGAGCTGCAAACCCCCTGCAGAACTCCGGGCCCAGGCCCATTCTCTGTAAGACATCCATTAAATAGTGTCACCCCAGAGTGTCAAATGCTTTCTCGAAATCCAGGGAGGCAACCCAGGGCTCAGTCTGGTGTCTCCTTGAGCAGTCTATGATTCTGAATAGGCAACAGAGATTAAGGAAGGTGTTCTGTCCTGGAATAAACTCATTCTGATCTTGTTGTACTATGGTCTGGGCTACCAGCACAATGCGATTTGCCAGCAGTTTCCCCAATATTTTGTCATCTAGAATAAGTAGTGAGAGCGGGTGATATGATGTCACTAACAGGGAGTCTCTACTTGGTTTTGGGAGTTCCAGTGCTTCTTGCAGAGAGGCTGGGAGGTACCTCATGTGTCTGATCTCTTTGTACATTTGCAATAGTTTGGTGCATGATCAAACACGTATGTGACATAGAATTTCACAAAAAATCCATCAGGTCCCGGAGTTTTACCCCTGGCAATTTAGCATCTTCAACACCCTGTCAAGGGATTGGCCGATAATGAATACAGACCAGGAACTGTAAGGATCCTATAACTCAGTGGTGATGAACATTTCAGTAGATGAAATTAGCCTGAATCATCCATGCATCAGAAAATAAGCTTTTCAGTGTGTTGCCACAGGCAATTGTGAGCAGATGCCTTTTCTGCATTTCATGTAGTTAAGTGTCCCTGCAGCCCTGACCCCAGCACTGGGTAGGGTTACTCTTTGTATCTGGGCAGTTTGCAGATCCTGAGGGGCATTCTGGGCAAACTGTCTAAAATGTTTTTTGTAAAGGTGAACAACTGAGAATGGAAATGGATATTGAAAGAGTTCAGGGGAGAAAATGAGAATCAAAGATCCGACCTTCATGGATAGAAAGGGGTTGTATGATGAATGAATGAGAAGAATTTAATGGGACAAAATTGTAAGCTAAATCAGCTCTGACTGGGGAAGTGTTCATATAAAGGTTTGTGCTGGAGTGTTTTCATTTTCTGTCTGTTAGTTGATGTGCCCTGTGGGTGACAAAGGGGAGATGTATAGTTCATAGCTTCTTGGTATTGTATGCATGATTTACAAGGGTCATCTTAAAGGATCAAGTCAGAACACAATCAATAAGTGCCCTCCTCAGATCACTGATAGAAAGGTGCAACACTAGTCATGCATTCCACACTCACAAGAGCATTCCATCTTCCGCTGTTGTCTTGAGAGGCCCAGCTTGTTCTGGCGGCTTCTCATGGCAGAAGCCTCATGTTATGCCTTTATAGCTTAAAGACTGTTGAGACATTCACTAGGTTATGAATTGTCCGTTGAGTGGTCAGAATCTAGGTCCAGGCAGTTGGTTAATGGCTGGTCTGGGATGACCATGTTCAGGTTGTGCTTCTCCAAAAAATCATATACTTAAGTACAGATGCAATGTGGACTCCTTAACAACCCAATTTGGTGGTGATCTGGCAAGCTACAATGTGCCACAGCCCACTGAGGTGATCTGGACGCATCACACTGCATCATTGACGACTAAGGTGTGAGCTGGATTGGAGTTTATCCTGAATGCTATTGACTTTTTAAACTTTCTTTCGCGATTTTTGGCACCTATTCTTGCATGGAGCTGTGTTTTAATGAGCACGCACCCAAAAGTCTCCTTCCTACCGTATTGGGGAACACGCCTACTCCTAAGCCATCATCTGCATCCTGTGTTGTTCATGCGCTGTCTTCCTCATAGACAGAGATTGCCGTACTCACGCAGGCCTACCTTCTGAGTGAGTGGGGTTTCGGCAGTGACTTTTCAAGCAAGGAGTGTCTGCTTGGTCCTTGCGCTTACTTTGTCTGCACCCATATTGTCAGGGGAGGCAACAAGTGTGTGATGTGTTTGAGGAAAGCCCTGAGCAAATGGATCCTTGTTGCTGACAAGCATTTATAAGCAAGTTTCTTAAACTTTCGCCTTTCCAGTCACCTGAGACATGACGTATGAACTTGTTTTTGCAACTCCCTATATTTTTTGATTTTACTCGTACTGGTTCTTATTTTCAGAAATTTGTACATTCATTGATTTTTCTTTGGCCATTTCTTTGGCTCCTTTTCCACTTTAAGCCTATGCATATTTATGCAATGCCATAATTTCACCGACTCTCTTCTTGGCCAGTTTGAGACCACCACCAATAGAATGGGAGGAGTGATTGGACATTTTTAAAAATGATCTTGAAGCACTGGATGGTCAAGATTTTCATTGTACCAGAAAAAAGCGTTGGTGCTGAGTGGTCTTGGCAATGAAGGATAGAGCATTTTAAAGTTCCTACTGATAACTCTACAACTTAATTGTCAGCCAGCCACTGTTGTATATAAGGATGCCTAAATGAGGCTTGAAACCAGATTTGCCAAAGATGCTAATTTGGCAATGAGACGGTTCAAATTCTATATGCAGCTACACAGGATGGGTGAATCAGTCGACAAATGTGTGGCTATATCATGCAAATTCTCTGTCAAGTGCTGGTTTGGTGCCATGATCGATGGACTTATTTTAACCAACACATCATACATTGCAAAAGCAAACAAATGAAGGAGCGATTTTGGGAAGCGAGAAATGCTTCTCGTAAGGATACCATCATCGATAAAGTGGCTGAGAAATCAAAGTAAAGCATGAAAGAAATGGAGAGGTGAGACAGAGTGTGAACTGATGTTTCTGTAATAGAAACAGTTGAAGGGAGTTAAGGAGGGGTAGGGATGGTGTCCAGATCTGTGGTGAAATCTGTGAAGAGTGGTAACATACCTAAGCAGAGCAGTAGCTACTGCCACAGGTGCAAGAGTAATTACCAGGGTCCTGATTCTAGGCCGTGTATTGCCATTACCAGTGAATGTAGGAAATTTGGATGGAAAGAGATTTCCTATGCATGTGCAGGGATAATGATTGGAGTAGTTATTGTGGCAGAAGATTCCTTAACTGAAGACCCAATGACAGAAGTTTGAGTGTGTACAATAACTAGGAGGATAAGGGGAGGTGGTGTGGCCCAAAAGCTAATTTTATTGGAGGTGGTAGGAGGGTGGAACTCATGATAGATTTGGGTTTCAACAATGCTATTGTGCCATAAAGAATGCTCATTTTGGAGAGGCCTGGAATTGAAATGCTCCTCAAAGACATTTGTCCACGGGTTACCAAGGTAAGGAGATCAACATCGAGTACAGACCTCCTAACGTAGTTTAAGGAAAAGGAGATTGAAGGAAAGATCTATGTGGCAGAAGACGGACCTTCGATACTTGATTGGATGCATCAATACGACCTGCATATTAAAGTCAACCCCTGGACTCTCAATTAGATCATGGTAGTGGATGATGCGAGTGGGGAGGATATTATCGGGGGGGCAAAGGAAATGTTCAAGGAAGAATTTGATCAATTGAAGGGGTATGTTCATAAACTTATCCAAAACCCTGATATTATTCCTGTTCGACACACTGTGTGTAGAATTCCTGTAATCGTAAAATCAAAGGTTAAAAATGTTTGAAGAAATAATCAAGGATGGTGTCATTGAGCCTGTGGAGATATCAAGCTAGATTTCACTCATAGTTATCATGGAAAAGGCAAATGGCAGTTCAAAGTTTTATGTGGATCTTAGGTGCTGCAACCAAAATATTATGGTAGAAACCTTTCCCTTGCCAAATATTAATAAAGTCGTCCTGCTGATGAGTCGTGGTTGATACTTTTTTAAATTTGATCTTTAGAGTGCATACCACCAGATATAATTTGACAAGCACTCAAAACCCTTCACAGCCTTCATTACCATATAGGGCACTTTCAGTTAACTCATATGCTGCTCGGCTTTTGTGGTATACCTTAAGGCATTTTTAGCGAAAAAACTGGACCCAAGTTATCCAGATAAAAGATTAAAATCTAAGAACTCCCTTGAGATAGCTCAGATTGAGGTTGAGTCTGCCCTGGTAGTATCATCTAACCAGAGTGGGATGAGGGGGCCTATGATGAAGCATGTCACATTAAGTGAGTGAGACCACCTCATCCAATTTTTGGAATTGCCAGATTCAGTATGAGACACACCAGCAGTATTCAAATAGGATCAATAGAGTAGCAACTGGTACCTCCCCCAGATGCTCTTAACATAAGGACACCACGCCAATAGTTGTGTTTTGCAGTTACTTTAGAGATGGGCGATGGGCCCTTTTCAGCCTCTTTCTTCTCCCTACGTGTTTATACTTTAAGGTGACATTCCCATCACAATGCTCCCAATACAAGTTTTATGAAGAAGGATGTAGTTGATAACTGATTGTTAGAAATGACAAACAAGTACAATTTTGGCTTAAAAGACTCTGAAGAGGCTCAGAAAGTTCCCCGTGCTTAGGATAAACAGAAAGCTATATGTTCTAGTTTAATAAGTTGGCCTGCATCATTCTTTCTCTGTTCTAGCTTACATTTTTTCAGTCTCACACAGACTAGCACTATCAATCATGCAAGAAGATTGAACTCGCATCATATGCATTAAAGTCTAGTAGCCGTGCACGCTCCCACACCCAATGCTAACCCTAATCACGGCAAAGGGCTACAGTGTTCCCCAGGAGTGAGGCATCCTTCTGTAGGCATAGATTTATGTAGTGGCCAACTTTGAGAATAAGCTATTCAGTATACTGTAGGTCTGTGCACCATGCAGCCTTGTACCAAACAAGGCTCTCTCAGCAACATTAGTCAGCAAGCAACAGCGGCATGCCACACATGTCAACGCTTTAACTAAAAAGGACGGAGCCCATGTGCAAATAAAGAAAACCTCCGTAGGACAAAATTCGAAGTCAAAACCATAGATGTTTAGTCAAAACCTAAGAATCATTACTTACTCACTTCATGCATGTTATGCCGACTTGCATGTAGGGCAGCAATGAAGGACTTGCACTTGTGTCTGCATTTGGCAGGTTTCTGTATGGTGCCCCAGCTGTGATTCAGGGTCTTCATTTCTGTTTCCACAGTTCGCCTCCAGGTGTTCTTTTTCCTGCTTATCTTTTGTTTGCCTTCTGGGATCCAGTGGGGAGCTGTTCTTGTGATGGAGTCTTATTCTCTTCGGATGGTGTGTCCTATCCATCTCCATCTTTTCGTCATAATGATGGTGTCCATGCTATCTTACTTGCATCTGGTGAGCAGTTCCTGGTTGGAGATGGTTTGCCGCTGGAAAATTCACAAGATTCTTCTCAGATTACTTGTGTGGAAGGTTGGCAGTTTAGGGATAGCACTTTTCATCATCTGTTAGCATTCTGAGCCATACAAGTGTGTGGAAAACGCATGGCTCTGGTAAAGCCTCATCTTGGCGTTGGTGCGTTGGTGCAGTACTGAAATACCTCTGCACGTTCTTTAGCATCCTGAATGCATTTCTGATCTTGTCCAGGCTGCTCTCGATGTCACTGCCTGCCCCTCCATCATGTCTGATAGTACTGCCTAGGTAGGGGAACTGTTCAGGCCCTCTCCATCCATCTTGATTGGTGAAGGGTTTGAGATGTTAAGTGGCATGACTTGTGTTTTCTTCATGTTGATCTTCAGGCCTGCATTACTAGCCAGGTCAAAAACCTCAGCTCCATTTGGGATTCTATCATAAGTTTCCAAATTGATAAACTGGGGAAGGACTTCGGGTTCAAGCTAAGCGAGCTCAGAAAGTTACTCTTCTATTCACCTGCAGACAGCCACAAAATCAATACTGAAGCCTTGATTAATTATAGATTCTACTACTGCAACGCTCTTTACAGTGCACCTCTGGAGTACCAAATCACATGATTACAGCGGATACAAAACGCACAGTGCACTTGATTTTTGGCCTCCACAAAGTGGAGTGACTTTATTTCTACAGAAATCCATTCATAAGTTGCCTATAAAGGCCAGGGTTAATTTTAAGAGTTGACCCCTCATCTATACATGTGTACATGAGGTAGCTCTCCAGTATCTGGATCAAAGCATTTCCAAATATGTAACGACTAGATACCTTCAGTCAATTGATTCTATGCTTTCGATTCTCCCATGCTCTACATAGGAATCTTACATAGGTTCTAAAATTTGGAACATTCTTCCTGTTTACATTCACAAAGAACAATTGCTTCTGGCCTTTCACAAAACTGTCAAAGCATTTGCCTTCTCTTAAGTTCCTCTACATGAGATCTGTTTCTGTTTTACACTACTATGTGGTTGAGTCAGTTTGTGTTTTGCCCGGTAAAAAAAACAAAAACATTTATACATTTATTTGACCCATCTATAATTTTATGTTATGTATGGCCCCCCACAATCATCTGCCCCTGCGTTCAACTGCTACACTGAGGCAGAGGATTAATGGGGAGCCTTGCATACCATGGCCTCTGCTCCTTGCCAAAAAAAGTAAACAACATTTCCTGGTCTCCTGCCACTCACCTCCACCACTATCTGTGCCTAAGCTCCTCTTTCCTCCAGAAGCTGTGCTCCCTGTTCTCAGAGAGGCAGGCTAATCCACTGGAGCCTGCCAGTGCCTTGATACCCTCTCTGGTGACAAGAAGCGCTCTACAAATCTCCTGATTGATTGATTGAGAGGCCTTTCAGAGCAGCTTGGAATTCCGCGATGGTGCAGTAACAGTGGGTAGCAGCTTCTGTTAGCAACTGCTGCTATGTCATATTAGTGAGTTGTTGAATTTTAGTCCATGTATTAACGTTAGTGGCTCTTTATCAGAGCCATACATAACAAATAAATAATCCACAGAGCAACCATCGAACCACGTAGTCATAGGACAAAGCATGACTATTGAGTCAGGGGCCTTAATGAACTGCACAGCTTTCAAGCCATGTGACTAACCAGCACACAGTGAGGCCAGTAGATCAGAGCACACCTACTGATCCATGAGCTGTAACATCACAGAAGAATTCAGCTGATTCATACATCATTACCACTAAACCGTAGGCCTTGCAGCATGAATCACTACAATAGAATCACACATTGACACTGTATCGCACTAGCACTCAGCCAAAGATTGATTGAACACTTCAGCACCACTAGGTCACAAAATAATTGAAAACATCACTCCCATGAATTCACAGACTGACCCATGGGCAAGCTTAATACAGCAAAAACAATCTACTGTAGACTGCAGCTGACACAACAGTGATACAAGAAGCCAGTGAAGGCACCACTACAACCGAGCAAAGGGCCTAGCAGTACGCAGCACTACCAGAGAGCTACAGAAAAGGCTACAAACAACACTAGTACTATGCCATGGGGCCATTTGTGCATGATACAACCAATGAGACATTAAGCGAGATGAGCACATAACCCTGACACTGAGGCATGTAGCCCTTAAAATACAGTTATACTATTGAGGCCTGCACCACCACTGATGCATGCAGCCAGCCATGCACAGAAAAAACACTACGCCACGGATATAGCTGCACACAGCACTATTATTAAGACATTACGCCAGCTGCACATAACACTGCTACTAAATCATAGAGCCAGTTCTGCACAGCCCTGTCATTAAAGCATTTAGTCAGATGCATACTGGGCTGCTATTGAGACTTGGTTTACTCCATGGATCCTAATAGGACCGCTTCACATTGCGAATAATTTACCTCCCCAATTTGGTGGTTGGTAACATATCAATGATTTGTAGCCACAGTTCTGGTCATAAACTAGTTATACATCCCTTTCCGAATTGGAACTATGAGTGGGGCGCCCCTTTCACATCCCTTCCTATTTGCGATTTGGAAAGGATTGCAAAAGTACTGTCATGAGTCAGAAAGAATTTTCATCCTCGTAAAAGTGCTTTTGTTCGGTAAAAAACCTGTGATTTTGCTAAATTAATGGCTTGCGATCGCAAAAGGGCTTTGTACATAAAGCTCTGAGTGTCCATGTTATCAAGACACCTAAACAAATTTATATAACCACAATTACAAGTTTTCACAATTGAAGTGTGGGCATACAGGTCTGCTGATGATGAGGGCGTGGGTGACCGTCATTCTGGACTCAGTGGGGATCAACTTGAAGATGTTTCTGTGCAAAGCGTAGCGTGTGGAAACAGGATGATGAGACAGTGTTGACTTGGCGGCTCATGGTGAGCGTGGAGTCCAGGATGATGCCTTGCCAGTGAACTGCTTCCCTTCCCGCACAGCTTAGCCTGGTAGCTGCTGCCGCTGACCCTTGATGGTCTGTGTTCGAGGCCCTCCTCCACCCGCAGGCACCCGCCTGCGCCTCATCCCTGGTGGTCCTGTGGGAAGATTCTCTGCTCTGCCACTGCTGTGCCCTCTGTCTCTCTGCATTCTGCCTTTCTTTTTCCTTCCTTTCATTTTGTTTTGCTTTTTTCCACTTTTTTTCACTGTTTTTACTTTTCTTCTCTCTTTCCTCTTTTTGCGCATTTTTCCCTCCATGTCCCTGCCGCTGCTCGTCCCCTGCAGCGTCGCCCCTCTCCAGCACTACTTCCGGCTTCCCACTTTCGCGTTATTTTACGGAGTTTTATATAGCGCAAACTTGACCCGAAGGTATCGGGTATCAGAGCGCTTTACATAGCACCAGTTGCGTTACATGAGGACACATTCATTTTTATTAGGCACGGGAGATTAAGTGATTTGCCCAGAATCACAGGATGTTCAGCGTCATTGCCGAGACTCGAACTCGGTCCCCCAGATTCGAGGTCGACCGCCCTAGCCGTTAGGCCAACACCTCTCCCCTATGGCAGCCACTGCACGGTGAAAAGAGTAATCTCACTGACCTTATCAGCAAACTGGTTCCCTTGCCACACAGCTCCGCCAGGTAGTTGCTGCCCCTGGCCCTTGCTTGTGTGTGTTCGAGGCCCTCCGTCACCCACCGGCACCCGTTTGCGCCTCATCCCTGGTGGTCCAGTGGGGAGCATCTCTGCTCTGCCCTCTGTCTCTCTGCCTTCTGCCATTCTTTTTCCTTCTTTCCATTTTGCTTTGCTTTTTTCACTTTTTTTCACTGTTTTCTCTTTTTTTCTCTCTTTCCTCTTTTTGTGCCTTTTTCCCTTCATGTCCCTGCCGCTGCTCCTCCCACGCGGCCCGCCCCTCTCTAGCACTGCTTACCGCTCTCCCGCCTCCCATCTGTCCAGCCCTCCCCCTCACACTACTTATGGCGGCCTCTGCGCGTTGAAAGGAGCAATCTCTCTGACCTTGTCAGTGCACTGCCCTTCCCCGCACAGCTTCGCCTAGGTAGCTGCTGCCCCTGACCCTTGCTGGTCAGAGTTCGAGGCCCTCCTCCACCCGCAGGCGCACCTGTGCCTCATCCCTGGTGGTCCAGTGGGGAGCTGCTCTGATCTGCCGCTGCTATGCCCTCTGTCTCTCTGCTTTTCTTTTTCACACATTGACAGTGTATCGCACTAGCACTCACCCAAAGATTGATTGAACACAACAGCACCACTAGGCCCCAAAATCATTGCACACATCACTGCCATGTATTCACAGACTGACCCATGGGCAAGCTTAATTCAGCAAAAACAATCTACTGTAGACAGCAGCTGACCCAACAGTGATACAAGAAGCCAGTGAAGGCACCACTACAACCGAGCAAAGGGCCTAGCAGTACGCAGCACTACCAGAGAGCTACAGAAAAGGCTACAAACAACACTAGTACTATGCCATGGGGCCATTTGTGCATGATACAACCAATGAGACATTAAGCTAGATGAGCACATAACCCTGACACTGAGGCATGTAGCCCTAACATACAGTTATACTAGTGAGGCCTGCACCACCACTGATGCATGCAGCCAGCCATGCACAGCAAAAAAACTAAGCCGCGGACATAGCTGCACACAGCACTATTATTAAAACATTACGCCAGCTGCACACAACACTGCTACTAAATAATGGAGCCAGCTCTGCACAGCCCTGTCATTAAAGAATTTAGTCAGATGCATACTGGGCTGCTATTGAGCCTTGGTTTGCTTCAGGGATCCTGATAGGACCGCTTCACTTTGCAAATTATTTACCTCCCCAATTTGGTGGTCGGTAACATTTCAATCGTTTGTGGCCACAGTTCTGGTCATAAACCAGTTATACATCAATTTCCGAATTGGAACTATTAGTGGGGGCGCCCCTTTCATGTCCCTTCCTATTTGCGATTTGGAAAGCATTGCAAAAGTCCTGTCATGAGTCAGAAAGAATTTTCATCCTCGTTAAAGGGCTTTTGTACATTAAAAAACCTGTGATTTTGTGAAGTGAATGGCGTGCGATTGCAAAAGGGCTTTGTACATAAAGCTTTGAGTGTCCATGTTATCAAGACACCTAAACAAATTTATATAACCATAATTACAAGTTTTCACAATTGAAGTGTGGGCATACAGGTCTCAAGTGCTGATGGCAAGACAGTCGTAGGTAAAGCTGTCTCAGACGACGGGGGTCACTTGGCAGTACTGCACATGCATGCATGCCAATAGAGAGGATGTGGCGCAACAGCCACAGCTGCCTACTCAGGAGCTGGGGATCTGGGTTCGAGTCTCGACGTGAGACCAACATCGTGTGATTCTGGGCAAATCACCTCATCCAGGGACAGCAAGGACAGCGCCTTGAAACCCTCACGGGTGGTAAGCCGCACTATATAAATATACAAATTACAATTATTATAATAGACCCGACTCAAGCGAGAGACCCCTGATTTTTTAAGCCAAAAATGGCTTCATTTTGGCTGTCTTCTGTCAAAAATTGCCTCTGCTTCCATTGAAGTCAATGGGGAAAATACATTTAATTTTTTTTAATCTCCCATTTCCCTCTTCTAAAATGTTGGCATATATGCACATGCGGCACAATGTGAGAAATGTTCACACAATTTAATTTTACCTTAATTATTCCTCAGTTAATGGAATTTACCTCCCAGATCACGTTATACATGTTTGTAAGTACTTTTAGAGTGAACTCTAGTGGTGAAAAGATATACTACTGGTCAGCAATGCTGAAAGCAAGACATGATACCAGAATATGGTGACCAAAATATCGTCTGGCAGCGATATGGTGTCCTAAATGTCGTTAAGAAGACTTGCCCTTGGAAATTAAGAATTGAATCTATGCACTCAATGGGACAATGTTTTTGTAAATGATATTTATGATATGCTTTTGTGTCAGGCTATGTTTTTGCTAATGATATTTGTAGTGACCGGCTGGTCACGGTCTAGTGTTTCTACAGTAATGTGTTTCCACCCGCCACTCCTTGAGGGCTGCCTTCCACACTCACCCCACACCCATCCGTTACAGGTGTCACCGGTGAGGTGTCCCTGCTAATAAAAGGGACCCAGTGCTGTAGCTAGCCCGACGGGCGCCTGTGGTGGTCTTTGCATTTGCCACCACGCGGCGGCCGCAGTGAAGAGCGGGGGGGGGAGGAGGGGGGGAATATTTACTGGTGAGTTTTTTCTCCGTTTGCCACTGATGGAGCAGGGTTTTCATGAAATAAAACCTGCTCGAATTGAACCCTCAGTAACGTTTACTAACTGTGTGCGGTGAAAAACTAATGTGGAAAAGAGCCTAACAATATGGGAAAATGCTATTGCGCAAGCGCGTACTGAAGTAGGCCGCAAAGTGCTTCTTGTCATGAAAAAAAATAAAAGACTAATGCTGCTTTTGTGCACATTATTAATGTTCCCTAGAAAAACAATACTAACGTGGGTTGCGCATGGATAAATGCAATATGGGGTGGATGCGTAATGAAAAGCATTATAAGTGATTAATAATGCCTGTGTTTGTTTTTTCAATAGAAGCATGGTTTTCTGTTCTGCGGGAAAACACGGGGTTAATAAGATTAGAATAAAATTCTGCAAAATAACACTGAGCAAGATGATGGCAGTGGAAGACAAGTGTCCTTCGCCAATCCTGTATGCCTGCCAAGAGACAACTGATAGAAACAAAATTTTCCTTGAGTAAAAGAACACTTCCTTTACCATGCGGCGCGAACGGATAAATGTGACACATAATTTGCTACATGACTAGGATGAAGGAAACAAATGTTATGACAGAGGCTCGAATTTGTATTTCCTGGGGTGGAAGTAGATATGCAGAATAAATGAACAATGAAGAAGATGAGCTAAGGAACATGACAAGAGTGGTGTGACAGTACACCCCCTTCCTTAACCAATCATGTGTAGAGAAATCCTCTGTTCTGACACAAATGTGGGTTGGACATTTGGGTTTTAGGGTATAATTGAGATTCCTGGGGGGAGGGGTTTAGGAGTTTTTACGAGAGTCTGTTGGTGTCTTGCTTTCCTACCTGTGTGAGGAGAGGCCTTCTTTGCTGTCTCCTAATCTTGAGCTGGCTGTTCCTGTCTGCTGATTCTTGACTTAGTCTTTGCCTCTTCAACTCTACTTGAGGGGCCTTACTGCTCTCATGGCCAGAGAAAGATTTCCTATTCAATTGGGTTAGTATAGACAGAAAACTGAATTTGCATAATCTTTTGCAAATGTAATTTGTCTCTGAACCTTTTGTCTCTTCTCCTTTCCACTCCTTTATGCATTGTCATTGATGAGATGTTTGTTTGATCATATTTCTCTAATGTTTTTTCTCCGTGATGATCTGTGATTTGTACTGTATTTTGGTATTGATGAGCATTTATTTCACATTATTTTAGATAAACATTATAAATATACAAATGTGTCTGTCTTTATTAGAGGTGTTTTCTTAGTTGACCCCTTGAGGGGTTTGTTCTTGCCTATTTCTCTGCTCATTTGCACGCTTAATCTTTGCTCATTTGCACGTTAAATCGCTGCTACTGTTTTTAAACCATTTAAAATCATTTTAACTTTACTGGTTGAAGATTTCACTGCTGCTCATTTAGCATTGTATGAATTTGATGCTCAGAGTTCTATTTGGGGGCTTTGTGTAAGACGCCACACACACTCACTTGAGAAAGGGAAGTCTGGGCCGGCTGCCACTTCCTGTTCTCTCCCGGTCGACAGCTAGAGACGCCATTTTGTTCAGTGCGCTCTCTAGTTGTCAGAGGGGCTTCCCCATAAGTATGCGCGCTGCGTGGACGCCAGTGTCTTGAGGGGTTTGCTCTTGCCTATTTCTCTGCTCATTTGCACGCTTAATCTTTGCTCATTTGCACGTTAAATCGCTGCTACTGTTTTTAAACCATTTTAAATCATTTTAACTTTACTGGTTGAAGATTTCACTGCTGCTCACTTAGCATTGTATGAATTTGATGCTCAGAATTCTATTTTGTGTAAGACGCCACACACACTCACTTGAGACAGGGGAGTCCGGGCCAGCTGCCACTTCCTGTTCTCTCCCGGTCGACAGCTAGAGACGCCATTTTGTTCAGTGCGCTCTCTAGTTGTCAGAGGGGCTTCCCCATAAGTATGCGCGCTACGCGGACGCGCCCCTGGCGCGCCGAAGCCGCGCCTAAGGCAAGCCTGTCTGTGCCCGTCAGCGTCCTGGATGCGGCCAGCGCCAGCCACGCTGCCCGTTTCCCCCCCCCACCATGAGATCCCTCGGACCTACAGCCGAAATGAACTGCTCATGCTTCGCCCGCGCCCTTGTTTCCATTCAAGCAGGTGGGAGGTTTTAGCTCACCCCTTCACTGTCTGCCAGAGATGCGGCTATGGTCTGGGTTCGGGCTTAGATGGCTCCTCCCGGCCCAGTCCCTCTTCTAGCAATAGTAAGAAGGGGCCCCTAATTCGTACAGCAATGATCAACACCCGCTCACTTAGGAGACACCATCAGGACATCTTTGACCTCCTCTCTGACAAGCCGGTTGATCTTTTATTCATTACCGAGACCTGGCTGAACGAATTTTCCAATCCTATATTTGCGATGGCCATTCCAGAGGGATATAAGATCTCCCGTGTTGACCGTAAAATCGGTAGAGGCGGTGGTGTTGCGGTCATATATAGGGATAAATGGGCCTTTCACCGCGGCGAGGCTCTGCTGTTGAGAGAGTGCGAAGCTTTGGACTTCAGCATCAGCATTTCTCCACATTTTGTGCTGGGTGGTACACTGGTCTACAGGCCCCCTGGGCCAGCAGGGGCTTTTCTTAAAGCCTTGGAGGATGTTATTGTCCCCCGCGCACTACAGTTCACCCACTATCTCCTTCTTGGGGATCTTAATATTCATTTAGACCAGGCAGATGTAGGGGATACCCGGGAATTTTTGGATTCACTGAACCTTGCCCAGCTTACTCAATGGGTTAGCCTACCGACTCATCTTGGCGGTCATATTCTTGACCCCATTTGTTCCAACTTTCCCATTATGGTTGAAGATCCCCTTCCGGTGCCCTGGTCCGACCATTTCCTGTCCTATTTTTCCTGGGCTTCGGATGGCAATAATCTACCAGGCCGGGCTGGTCAAGGCCCTGCATCCGCCAAAATCGACCCTCTAACTTTCAGCCATGCTCTGGCTGGGTCAAGGCCAGCTCTTTCTAATGATCTAGAGGGAGCGCTCGCTAGCTTTTCCAGTTGGATCATGCAAGTGGTGGATCTCCTTTCTCCTATGTCCCTCCACAGGCGGTCCAGGGATTCTCCCTCAAAACCTTGGTTCTCGCCTGAACTTAAAGCGCTGAAGCAGCAATGCAAAAAATTATAACGTTGTTGGCGGAAGGATTTCTGCCCTTTGGCGAAGCTGACGCTTAGGTAAGCCAAGAAAATCTATTATACCCCTATAGCTCGTGCTAAAAGCCTCTACTATGCGGATCGCATTGATCTAGCCAGAAATAACTCCAAGTAAATCTTTTCCATTGTTCAGAGTTTTCTGGCCCCAAGAGCAGAATCTATCACGCTTCCTTCCTCGAACGCATGGTGCGAGAAACTTTCGAGTTTCTTTATCTATAAGATCCGCTCTATCCAGGCGTCGTTCACTATCCGCAATCAGGCCACGGCCGTGACCTTGCCCTCGGAGGTTCCGCCTGTTTCATCTCCTTCCCTGGTGGCCTTTACACCTATCGATCTACCTGACTCACTTAGGGTCCTTAAGGCCTTGAAATCAGGTTCCCCATCTGACCCCTGTGCAGCTAGGCTCCTGGCTTTGGTCGCAGAGACAGTTAACCCTGAAGTTAACAGGCTCATCAATTTGTCCCTCCAGGAGGCTCTTGTTCCGGCTGCATGGAAACAGGCCAAGATTCTGCCACTTTTTAAAAAAACGTCGCTAGATCCACTGAACCCAGTGAGCTATCGTCCCATTTCCCTTTTACCTAGTGTGGCGAAAGTCTGTGAAAAAGTTGTTAATAAACAACTTACTGACTTCATTGAAAGCTCGGGCCTACTTCATCCGGCCCAATCCGGGTTCAGAGCCTCTTATAGTACCGAGTCGGGTCTAGTGGAAGTCTCTGAAGCCATTCGGGAATGCTTAGATTCTGGCGGAAGGGCAGCTCTGATTTTGCTGGACCTCTCGGCAGCGTTCGATACCGTTCCCCACTCTCTGCTGCTTGCTCGCCTTGCGGACATAGGAATTTCAGGCACTGCCTGGAGCTGGTTGAAATCATTCTTGGAGGGTCGCACACAACGGGAAACAACCTCTACATCGCGGATTTTACACCGCGATGCAATCACAACGCGGTCGTTGTGAGAAGTTGGCCTGGCATATGCTGTCCACTAATTATAGTGGGCACCTTGCACCAGTCCAAACAACCCCTTATTGGAGATAGGTTAAAGACAACCTTTATTGAAAGCTATCCTAGTGGTAGCTATGGAGAGCAGCCTTCAGGCTAAGTCTTGAAGGAATGTAAAGCAGCTTGTTTTACCAGTCTATAATCTCTTGAGTGACCAAATGAAAGAGGACCACACCAGGTATATATTCAAAATATATGTATTTATTACTAAACACACCCCTCTAGTCTCTTTATGAGGCTAGAGTTCAAGTACATAAATTATAAGTTAGTTATCTACAGTAATAGCACAAATACACGTTTGAGCCCCAGGGCGTACCAAACCATATACCAATAAAAGTGGTATAAGAACCACGACTGAGCTAGGACACAAGGCCTAGAGCCTGTAGAAGTGCTTGGACCACAAGGAACCACCCAAGGTAGTGACACAGGGGACCCACGGGGACGCGTGCAGTGTATGAACACAGCCGCGAACCACCGTTAACTTCTATGGGGAAAGTCGCGATTAGAATTTAAAAGAAAAGGGACACTTAGAGGAGGACTTGGAGCAAACTCTTTGAGAACTAGGCTGTTCTAGTGTCAATACCCACGGGAGCACCAGAGTACTTGAGTTACCTCACCCAGGGGAGCCGGGTGCATAGGTGTCTTTCGGGGTCGGGTTTCGTCGTCGCTTTCAATGGCGATCTGCTGCAAAGTGCTGAGGCGGCCAAGTCGAAAGTGTTCGGGTGGATCCAAAGGTGGATCGAAGATCTGAAGAACTTGAAAGCAGAGGGGACAGAGTCTGGGTCACTAGCCAGGGACCAGGAAGGCGATGAGCAGATGCCCACCGATGTCGAGTGCTTCAGGTAGGTTGACGGTCGTCTTGACTCTTCAGCCACGAGGTCCAGGAGGCATCGACGACAACCAGGATCTGGATTCGAGCTGTCCCACGACGTCTGTCGATTGCAGGGGTGTCGGCGACCGGATTGGACCCAACAAGCCTTGGCAACGGCAAGTCTCGTGGAAATAGAAGAAGGACGATGTTGCAGACCCACAAGGTCTGGGGGACTCACCCAGCAAGGGTAAGTCAGGGCACGCCTGGAGCAACCAGGGAGCCCAAGCAAAAAAAGATTGGCCTTCGGGAGGGCCTACTAGCCAACGGACTAGCGACCGCAAAGGAGCCTCGAGTCGATGCACGTGGAGCTGGCTCACAGGACACTCGTGGAGTGGAGGCCAGTGATCTTTGGTGCAGTTGGTGCTGGAGGCTGGGGCTACTCGGAGCCCAAAGCACGACTTCGTGGAAGACCCAGAAGAGGATGCACTTGCAAATGCAATCGGTGTCCAGGGGTCACAGTTCCACGTTACCCACGATAGCCACGGGCCTCAGCTTTGCTGGAGACTCAGGGTAGCCTTGGGGAAGTCTGGAAATCCACCTCTGGTGATGCAAAGACTTCGGCGTCCGGCGGGAGCTTCAGCGATATAGACCGGACAATTGCTTCTTTGGTGCCTGCCAAGCAGGGGAGTCACTCCTTGACCCCAAGGGAGATTCTTCAGTCCTCTAATCTTGAAGTAGAGCGTCGAAGGTCCAGGATTCTGTGTCAGAGTTTCGTCCAGGTAAATCTAAAGTCCTAAGGACTGGGGTCCCCTACTTATACTAAGGTAGGGGTTGGACATACTCTGTGGCCCCACCTATGGGAGGGTCAGGGCAGAGGGGTGGTTACACCCCTTTCCCTTTGTCCAGTTTCTCGCACAGAGCAGGGGCTGGAAGCCCTGAGCCGGTTTGAACTGGGGTATGCACAGGGACACCAAGTGTGCCCCCAGTGCAGGACTTCAAAGCACCCGAGATGCTCCCGCCCAGCCCCAATACACACTATCCTGTCTGGGGAGGTGGTCACACCTCCCTGGGACAGGAAACCTATTGTCCAGGCCTCCCCTGCCGGAGTTTCCGGTCAGCAGCAGGAGGCCAGACTCGTGTCTGTGGCAGCGGCATCCATTTTGTGATGCCAGGGCTCTGGAAAGTCAGTACCGGGTATACCGGTGTGTACATGTCTTTCCCTCTAGAAGGGTGGAATGCTACCCCCGCCGCCAGAACTGGCGGGGGGGGGTAGTATTCCAAGATGTTTGACACCAAACACGACATGTTTCCGTAGCATTTAACGCGAGGTTATAATGCGCTTAAGAGTATATGGTCGGGCTGCACTACAAACAGCATCAGAGAAGGGTCTCCGAACGCTGCAGAGGGGCCCAGCTCATGCAGGGCACCCTCTCACATAGGAACCACGCACTCTGCCTTCAGGATTGATAAGGCCTGCCATAGGAGTGACTTATAGGTTTATATGTGTGTATGTATGTAGTGATATAGGTAGCCTATATCACAGTAAGGGTGCATGCACCACCTTACCCAGGCTGCAGTAGCAGACCTGTGGTGTCAGTTTGGATGGCCTTCCAGGGGTGGCACAATACATGCTGCAGCCCCTGGTAGGCCTCTGAGGTACCTATGCCCTGGGTACATAGTATACCATATACTAGGGACTTATAAGGGCACTCCAGATTCCAATCAGCGATGTGCCTAAGGCACATGGAAACCATTTTATAGAGGAAGCAGCTAGGCTGGGGTTCTGATTAGCAGGGCCCCAGCCAGACTAAGGTCGAAAAACAGTGAAGCATCAGCAAAAAGTGGGGGTACCCATGTGAAGCAGATCCTACTCTCCTACAGTCGTTACAACGACCGCGTTGTTACAACGCAGTGCCATTACTACGCAAGTCATTACATCGACTTGCAGTAGATGGTGCTCTAACATAAGGAATAGTATAGTTTACTATTCCAACACCTTCCCTACTGTTACGTAGGCTGGAGTTGGAATAGTAAATTATACATTTATAATGTTACGGCGCCATCTACTGCAAGTCGATGTAATGACTTGCGTAGTAATGGCATTGCGTGGTAACTACGCGGTCGTTGTAACAACCGCGTTGTGATTGCATTGCGGTGTAAAATCCGCATTGTTAAGGTATATATTCCCCACAACAGGTATGGCTCCCCCGTTCGCTTCCCCACCGCAGATGGTGTCTACTGGGGTGCCGCAGGGGTCCTCTTTGAGCCCCTTTCTTTTTAACATTTATGTTACTCCCTTGGATCAGTTGGCGGAAGGTCTTGGAGCCAAAATTATTGCATACACCGATGACACTCAGCTTCTGTTTACTTGGGGAAAATCCGAGTGTTCCACCGCATCGGCAAAAAACTGTCTGACAGCAGTTTTTCATTGGCTTTCCTCTGCGCAACTAAAATGCAACGAGGACAAATCTGAAATCCTCCTTTATGGAAGTTTCCCCCCCCAGTTTAGGGAAGTACTCTGGCCGGCTGTATATACCTTGCCTGCCTCAACGGGGCAACCCGGTAAGAATCTTGGGATCTGGTTTGAAGAGAACCTGTCTTTTTCCACTCAGATTAAGAATCTTGCTGGGAACTGCTTCGGGATACTCAAATCCCTAAGAAAATTTCTCCCGCTCCTCCCTAGGGCAGCCAAGGAAACGGTTACTCGGGCCTTGATACTTTCGCGTATCGACTATGCCAACGCTTTGTACGTCGGCCTACCGGGCTACTTGCTTAATAGGCTACAAGTAGTCCAGAATGCTGCGGCCAGGCTTCTTTTCAACATCCCAATAAGAAGCAGTGTAAGACAGCATCTGCGCATACTTCACTGGTTGCCGGTAGCCGAACAAATTAAGTTTAAAGCCCTGGTCCTGGCGCATCGTGCCCTGCATGCTTCCGGTCCAATCTATTTAAGGAAACGTTTTATGTTCTACACTCCAGCTAGACAGCTTCGTTCAGCCTCTCAGCTCCTAGCCCACATACCTCGTTTTCATCTTCAAAGGATGGGTGGCAGCTCCCTTGCTTTTAGGGCTGCTACAGCCTGTAATTCGCTTCCATTTGCTCTTCGCAGCATCCAGGACCCCACTCTTTTCAGAAAAAGACTGAAGACATTCCTTTTCATTTAACCAGCCCTTCTTCACTTCTCAGGGTCTGCGCCGGGACACTCCTCGGAGTATCCATGCGCGTTACAAGCTCCAATAACATAACATAACATAACAGTTTATGATTTATTCAAGAAACAAGTATTGGTTTGCCAAACCCTGTCAAGTATATAAAGATCGCATCGCCACAATTGGTATAATAGGAATGAAGACACAAATTGGATTTTGGTAATTTGTTTTGGAAATTCACTAATCACAGCGTGAAGGGGCTTGTGGGTAATGAAATTGGGCCTAGTTTGTGGAAAATTATTAGTCCCAGATCGCTGGATCACCACCCTGCGGCAAGCGCATTGAGGAGCGGGGGGGGGCTTGCTGTTGCAGCCCCGAGATGGCAGGTGATAGCGGGGGAGGCCGCCGCCCTCAAAATTCGTACAGTCCCACCCCCCTAGTTACGCCCCTGAAGGGGCCGGGAGCAGGTGCCCTGGGCCAGTTCCAGACACAATAACTATGTGCCCTTATCCTTTGTACAGCTGCATGAGGGTCTAGGGCCCTAATCATTACAATGGCGATGAGCAGGTTGACCCTCACGTGTGCACTGTCGGCTGTTGTATGTTTCGTCATGGGGGAGTAAGGCCCCGAGCATAAGGCACACCCACATCTGCTGCCAACACGACGGCAATCTAGGCTGAACAGGGCATGTCTACAGCCACCCAGCAAGCCCGCCAGCGTTCACGGGTAAGGTCCCTGCAGCCGTAGTGCTCACTAGTCATGCAGCTTGAGAATCCGGTAAACCGGGGATGAAGGGAAGCAGCTAGCTCTGTGTTTGAGGTGAGTGCATGCAGCTGACCGATACCGTGAGGTGAGCCTCACCAGTGACAGTGTGAAACTAGGGGCGCAGGAGAGTGAGAAAGGGGTGAAGTGTCGCAGAGGGCACTGGATACCCCCCCTTGCACCGAATGACCTGAGCCTGCTGCAGCAGCACCGCATAGGCAATGAAGCTGGGAGCATGATGAAAGCTGCCTGAGAAGCAGGAGAAGACCGTATACCTGCTGCTGTGAGATGGAAGAAAAGAGACTGTTGTTGTACTGTGACTCTTCATTGTCCTAATGCATTGTAAGCATTCTCGCGGGTAGCATGTGCACGCACGTGAGTGTTCCTTTCTCTCAGTCACGCGCTGAGCACTCCGCGCACGCCAGAATGTCCATGGCTATGACATTCTGTTTATCTTTGAAACATGCATCAGCAAGCAGTCAGCTTGTTTCTGCATGCGGATGCATGTTGCCTTTCAAACCTCACTTAGCTTTATTTATACTTATCAGACTCACAGTTGAGTCAGTTGTTTGTGGATTTGCTTGCTGCCAGACCTGCTGCTGTGGGCTCCTTGGATTTACACTTTAAAATAAATACTTAAATACTTTTTAATACCCTGGATTGCCTTTCTTCTTTGACTTACTGATGTGCCATTTCACCTGGAAGTCCATACTACATTTTGGCAACGATTTGGAGTGAAATCACGCGTTTGGAGCCCACAGAGCTGTGTTTTTACAACCCCTCTTGCTGAGGACATCCTCTTTTCTTTAATTTACTGCCTAGTCATCCCTGGAATTACTGCTTGGCTCATTTCAAGATCGCTATGCAAAGGGATTTGCATAAAGCGCTTCATCTTCAAACTGTTGGATTATAAACTACACAAGATCTCATGCTGTATTTACAAGTTGCTGTCTTGCTCTGATTGTGTAGCATCTTTACTGCCTGTCTTCAACGGTGACAGGCACACCCTGTAAGTACTTTCATTATATTACTTATCTTCTAATTTTTGGAAAACCATGGCTGCTGCTAATACTGCAGTTAATTCATTGGCTCTCTTGGCTTCCTTTCTGGAACGTCCAGATAAACCACCAGTGAAATGGGTCCTGTGGATTAGAGCATTTGAGAATTATTTGATTACTGTTGGGGCTGATGAATATGTGGCAAAACGTAAAGCTGCCATTCTTTTCAGTCATTTGGGTCGTGAGGGACAACAAGTCTTTGACAATTTGCCCAGAATACCAGCTCCTTCAGATGAGCAGGATGAATGGGATGCATTTCTGGAAGCAAAAGCTCGCTTACAAAAGAAATTCAGTGAAGAGCCAAGTATTCTGTTGGAATGTTTTAACTTTGTCAAAAAAACAAAAAACTCTGATGAATCTGTGGAGGATTACTTATCTGCATTGCGTATGTTAGCCACTGATTGCAATTTTGATGTGGCATTGGATGTATATTTACGTGATCAATTTGTCTATGGATGCACTTCAAAGAAGATACAAGAAAACTACTATGCTTCAGAGATCCTATACTCAGTGAAGTTATAACTGTGTCAAAAGGCATTGAGCGTTCTATTGAATCATGGTCATGGGTCAGGTTTCACTTAGTTCAACTCCTGTACATGTTATTGATAATGAAATTGATGTAAATGCTGTTAAACAAAAACCTAAGGTGAATAAGCATTTTAACAAAACAGGAACTTTTTGTTACAGGTGCGGTTCAAAAGCTCACATAGGTAACTCACCTCATTGTCCAGCTATTGGTAAGCGGTGTATTAAATGTAAAAAGATTGGACATTTTCATACAGTATGCAGAATGAGCAGAAATCAGCCAAGTGTAAGCAATGTGATTTCATCCATAGAAAGTGAAAATACTGATAGTTCAGATATTGTACTCAATCTTAGTGTACTTCATCAGCAGTAGTGACAATGATATCAAGGATCCTATATGTCAGGTTATCATAGCTGGATTCCTAACCTTGGACATGATGTGTGACTCAGGTGCACCTATCACAATTATATCTGATGTTCTAGTTTTCTCTAAATGGGGTAAGGGCGCAAAATTACACTGCTCTGATGTACGTCCAAAAGCGTATGGAGACCAAGATATTGATATGTTAGGTTTCTTCAATGACAGAATCACTTGCTTAGGAAGGACTGCACATACTAAAATATATGTTGCTAAAAAAGGTAAAGCGATTGTGGGATGGAAGGATCTCGCTAAATTAGGTATCTACCTAGTTCCTGGTGGTGATCCCCCTGTCAGAATTCGTGATCTTGCTAATACATCCTTGTGTACACTTGAGGAGTCTAATTTAGTGGAATGGAAAAAGAAATTTCCGCTTGTCTTTAGCGACTCGCTAGGTTGTGTTAAAAAATACTTACACAACATTGTGTTAAAAAAAAATTCAGTTCCGGTCACTCATAAAGCACGTCCCATTCCTTTAAGTGTCAGGGATGAACTTAAAACCCTTCTTGATAAAATGTTAGTTGAAGGGGTAATTGTCAAAGCAGAGGCTTCGGAGTGGGTCAGTCCTATAGTTATTGTGCGCAAAAAGGACAAAAGCATCAGATTGTGTGCAGACTTGCGCAGTATTAACAAATGTATAGTCATTGAAAGCCATCCTTTACCCAGAATTCAGGAATTGTTAGCTAAAATAGGTGATGCACAACACTTTTCATTATTGGATCTCAAATCTGCATACCATCAAATTCCTCTTCATCCTAATTCTCAGAGTTTCACCACGTTTGTCACACCTTTTGGTGCTTACAAATTCACTAGACTGCCTTTTGGTCTAGCGTCTGCCGCCAGTGTATTCCAGAGACTAATGGACACCATTTTAGAGGATATATCTGGCGTGCAAGTTTATCAAGATGATGTTCTGATATTTGCTGGAACCATTGCTGAACATGACAGCATTTTGGACAGGGTTCTTAGCAAATTCACTGAATATGGAATCACTCTCAGGTTGGACAAATGTCAATTTAATGTTAAGGAATTTGATTATTTGGGGCATTCCATTAGTTCCAAATGTATTTCTCCTAAACTTTGTTTGGTTAAAGCTATTAAGGATGCACCTGTTCCAAGAGATAAGGACTCATTACGCTCATTTTTGGGTTTGAGTGAGTACTATTCGAGATTTGTGGAGGGATATTCAATTGTGGTACAGCCTTTGGGGAGCTGCTTAAAAAGGGGCAGAAATGTATTTGGAATGATGAGACACAAACCACGTTTGAGAATGTGAAACAATTAATTATTTCAGCGCCTGCATTGTCTCCTTTTCAACCAGATAAGGAATGCATCCTTACAGTGGACGCAAGTCAGGTTGGGTTAGGTGCAGTCCTTTCACAAACCATTCAAGGTAAAGAACGCACTGTCGCATTTGCATCTCGCTCTTTGTCTTTAGCGGAATCACGGTATAGTACTATAGAGCGAGAGGCACTAGCGTGTTCATGGGCTGTGGAGAAGTTTAAAATGTTTTTGTGGGGACAGCACTTTACTATGTTCACAGATCACAGGCCATTGTTACACTTATTGAATGGGAATGGTTCAGGTAAAGCTTCTCGTTTAGTAAGGATATTGTCAAAGTTACAAGAGCATAACTTTACATTGAAATATATACCAGGTGAAAAAAAAGTAAGAGCTGACTGCCTGTCCAGGCTACCTATTTTGGAGGATGTTAAGGCGGATATGAACTCAGATGAATGTGTTGTTGCAATGGTAGATGAAGTCATTTCTAATTCTGCCTCACTTTCACATGAGGATTGGTTAAAGGCTTTTGCCTTGGATCCTGCTTTAGTTATGGTGGCTGATTTCATAAAAGAAGGATGGCCTACAATCAGAAGTGTGGAACCCTCCTTGCGACCTTTTTTACAGGTCGCTGAGGAACTTGCTATGGTGCAAGGAGTATTAGTGAGGGGAGATCGTTGTGTCCCACCTGTTTCTTTAAGAATGGCTCTTATCAAAGAAGCTCATGCTGGTCACTTAGGTATTTCAAGCACATGTAAAGCATTGAAGCAATTTTTTTGGTGGCCATCTTTGGGGTCACAAGTAGAAAAGTTTGTTGAGGATTGTCCCATTTGTTTGGTGTCAGACAAACATTGGAAAAGACATGAAAAACCCCTTATGCCTGTTCCTGTGCCCGAGGAAGCGTGGTGTAAAATTGCATTGGATTTTGCAGGACCATTTGAATTATTGCCTTCAGTTCAACGTTATCTTATGGTGGTAGTAGATTATTTTAGTAAATGGGTTTACTTCAAATTCACATCACAACCCGATACTGATTCAGTCATAAACTTTTTGAGGAGTATATTTTTTATTGAAGGTGTTCCAAAGGAATTAGTTTCTGATAATGGCACACACTATGGGGCCGATTCCGATTCAGGCCGGAAATCTCTCCGACCGAGCCGGACCCGGAGAGATTTCCGACCGAATCGGACTCTGGCAGTCCGACCGAACGAGTACGATGCGCACGCATGCAATCGGACTCGAGTCAGTCGGACTCCCATTGAAGTCAATGGGAGCCGGACGTACAAGCGCGTACGCGGGCTCCCATTGACTCAATGGGTGCGAGGCGAACAAGGCGCCCCCTACAGCGGGTACGCCTCGATGCGACTCGCGGCGTACATGCACAGGTAGGGGGGACCCATGGGTCCCCCCTGTGTGCAAATCGCGCGGCTACGCGTACAGGGGGGTCCGACACGGACCCCCAAAGTCCGGCTCCGACTGCTCTTTCGAGCCGGACGGCGCGAGTCGGTCGGACTGCTCGAGGTGCGCATCGTACTTGCCCGGCCGGGGAACGTCTCCATTGCGCGATGTGAGTCGTGTCTGTGCGAGTCGGTCGGAGCGCTTCGGACCCGTGAACGAGTCGGTCGGCGATCTCGCGTGCGCTCGCATCGTACTCGCTCGGCCGGATGCACGTACGAATCGGTCGGGAAAGAGGGCTCCGAATCGGATCCGGTTAAGCCGAATCCGATTCGGTGCCCTACCGGCCAAGATCGGAATCGGCCCCTTTTGTCTAGGAAAATGTGTGCATTTTTAGATGAGCATTCCATCAGACACCTAACCACGGCTTTCTATTCTCCTTCTGTAAATGGACTTGTGGAGAGAATGAATCGCTTTCTAAAAGAAGGAGTTCAGACAGCTTTGACAATGCGGTGGGATGTGAAAGACTTTTTAGTAAAAAAAATCTGGTCATATTTACTCACACCTGACAGCACAACTGGTGTGTCACTGTTTCTTTTTATTAAGGAAAAGGTTGCCAAGGTGTTCATTTTGCCCAGATTGGGTCAGAAACATGAATAAAGAGGGTTCAAGTCATTGGTTGGAAGCTGTAGCTGAAAGAGTTGAAAGGAAGCAACAGCAAAGCAAAGCAGCTTTTGATCAAGCAAATTGAAAGTGGGAGATTTTGTTTTAGTTAAAGTTCCTAGGAGAGTAAGAAAAGGAGAGTCCAAATGGTCTCTCCCTGTGGAAATTGAAACATTTTCAAAAGGATCAGCATTGTTGAAAGGTAAAGGTTGGTGGAGTAAGAGAGATTTAGTACACGTTACCAAAGAGCAGGCATGTAAGATATCCCGCATAAAAAAAAGGACGATTCAGATTTTTTAGATTTAACAATATCTGATTTTGAAGAACTTTCTTCAAGCAATTCGGATTCACCTACTAATGAGGTAAATGTTGGTTCTGATGTATTTATTACAGCTCCTTCTCAGATTGACATTTCTGGGGAGGCATCTTCCTCTACTGTTTCTCAAAGACTTGCACGCAATGTAGGGATGCCTACCACATTTAAAGATTTTTATGTTGATTAGCTGTATTATTTGTAAGATACCTCTATTGTAACTTTTCTCTTTTTCTTTTGTTTTATAAGGGGGAAGGTGTTGTACTGTGACTCTTCATTGTCCTAATGCATTGTAAGCATTCTCGCGTGTAGCATGTGCACGGGTGTGAGTGTTCCTTTCTCTCACTCACGCGCTGAGCACTCCGCGCACGCCAGAATGTCCATGGCTATGACATTCTGTTTATCTTTGAAACATGCATCAGCGAGCAGTCAGCTTGTTTCTGCGCGCGGATGCATGTTGCCTTTCAAACCTCACTTAGCTTTATTTATACTGTTCAGACTCACAGTTGAGTCAGTTGTTTGTGGATTTGCTTGCTGCCAGACCTGCTGCTGTGGGCTCCTTGGATTTACACTTTAAAATAAATACTTTAATAGTTTTTAATACCCTGGATTGCCTTTCTTCTTTTACTTACTGATGTTACTGATGTGCCATTTCACCTGGAAGTCCATACTACAACTGTCTCCCGCGATAGCCCGGCAGCGCAAGCTGGAAGCAAAGAAGGAAGCCCAGCATCGGCCTTTGCGACTCTTTGCACCAGCAAAGAGGGCACTGTAGACTGTAAGGAATGGTGGCTTCGGTGCCACCTAGCCCACTCTGTCACACCACACTCAGCCTAGGTGACTGCCCCCTCAGTGCAGGGACAGAGACTGTCAAGGTAGCCCTGCCGCACCTGCAATTCATGACCCGGGCGGTGTCTGCTGTTTAAATCCCAGCACGGCCCACAGATGCAGAATAACTGCCGCCGCCCGGGAAGGGAAGCGTGGCAGCCCTGCGAATGGCAGCGCTGTCTAGTGGATGACTTGAATGTGGACGCCCTGACCGTTCACTTCCTTGCCTAGAGTTTCAGCACCGCGCAGCTTGTGAGTGCTGCGAGATTGCAGCCACGGGTCTAAAAGGAGAACGCTAGTGGAAAAGCAATGGCGCCAATGAAGTGAATAATGTGCGGACAACGCACCTGCTGCAGCTCCAGTGGAGCGAGCCGGTGGTGCCTCTGAGACCTCACCCCATTGTGCTGTGCGCCGACAGTAGACTGCAGGCCGGTGAAGAGCAGTATGGCCCCGCAGCATCAGGAAGGCAGTGGCGGCCTGTGCCTGAAGTGACTGGCGCCACCTAGCGAGTGCTTCTGGCATAGAACAGGTAGGAGTATATGCTGCCAAGGAGGAAAGAAGAGTGTATTGCCGAATGGGCATACACTTCAGCCCAAACTAGAATGAATGACTGACGTGGTGAGGGTGGATCCATATTCCCAGAAACTGATACTAGGGACTGAGCAGACGGAAGCAGAGATCATTGGTGGAAGAGCCTCCCCAGCTGAATGGCACCGTACGTATTAGCACTACCTATCAGTACAACGAGCTATATCATGTTTCTGTATGTGTTACACGCCCCCTTGTGGCAGCAGGCCATCACTGCGCTGTCACCACAGAAAGAGACTGCCAAGAGAGCAATACACACCCCTGGGAGCTGTCAATTGTTTTGAAGGGGAGAAACTGTGAACCCCTGTAAAGAAGGAAGTCTAAAGCTGCCCCTGCCAAGAGCTGCAAGTAGTCAAGTGGGGCCCAAGGCAGTGAAGCATCAAGAAGCTGAGAAAGGTCCAGCGAAAAGAATGGAACCAAAGGCAGCCATATCCCAGGAAGCAAGGCAAAAGCACAGCAGCAGAGGAGTTAACCCCTCAAGTGCATCAAGAGATTGGCTTCCCCAGAGAGAGCAAAAGCCACATGTGAAGAAGGAAAGTCCCCAGTGCCAGAGGACAACAAAGTATGCCCCATATAGCGAACGTCCACCACCACAAGAGAGGAACTGGCATGCAAGCCGCCAGCAGAGGGCACCCCTGAAGCAAGACTGAGCATGTTATCAGAGGTGCACAGAAGGATGCACCTGGAGATCTGATAGCAGGGCAGGAGCCCTAGAGAGGGATAGAGCTCTCGGAGAACAAGAAGTATTGTCGCATGACAGAGGCCGCACCAGTCAGCCACACCAGCACAGAATGGCCACCGTTGGCCTGCCGAGCATGTCACACAGAGTGACTGACCTTGCCCAGCATGCCGGCACTTGGGCAGGACCAAGTGCCGAAATGGCGTAGCCTCGAGGCACAAGCAGTGCATCCTTGTGTGAAGAAGAGGTGAAGGAAGAGAGGTGACCCTCCAGCCAGGGAGCGGAGTACCAAGAAGATCCCTGAGGGAAGGGACAAGACCTGTGAGAGGTCCAGAAGGAGAAAGAAGACCTTTGAGAGGTCCACAAGGAGAAGAGTCATGTCCTACCGACAGGACAAGAGTCAGGTCCTACAGACGGGACAAGACGTGACCAGGGAGGTCCCTGTGAAGAGAAGGTCATAGCGAGAGGCCTGGTTAGGAGAAAGAGGAGAAGAGAATACGTCCTAGGGCTAGGACGTGACCAGGGAGGTCCATGTGAAGTGCGCGTCATATCGAAAGGCCTGGTCAGAAGGATGAAGTTTGAGACAAGATGGCCCAAAGCCACGTCTTGAAGAGGAAGAGAAAGAGGAGAAGAAGAGTGCGGCATGAGGCCACAGCACTAGATTGCAAAGAAGATGAAGGAAGAAGAGAAAGGATTGTGACAGACACCTGTCACACAGCAGATCACTGACAGTCATCAGTGAATGTCATTGTTGCTTAGTGCATCACTAGAACCATCTAAGGAGTACTGTACATCTAGAGTAGAGCCCTGTGCCTGTGAAACATCCAAAGGTTTAACAAGGCATCCTTGGCCCAGTGGGAGGCTGGCCACCCAGAAGCCATCTGTGAGCCACAGTGAGCCTGGGACCTGCCGAAAAGAGCAGACTCAACCATTGGACCATCCCCCCCTGGGGTTGCACGAGGCTTGGCTGAGGCCCTGTTGGGAGTTCCGCAGTGGCCTTTTGCGCAGCCTAAGTGAGGTCCCACACAGCCCACGCAGCCATGCGGCAATTCAGGGGCAAGGGCCTCAAGGGAATTCCAGTGAGAGGGGAATCCAGACAAGAGAGATGCATCTGCAGCAGCTCCACGACAGGCACCAAGAAGCATAGAGATCACGTACAGAGACTGGGTCACCCAAAGCCTATCCAGTAGTTGCCGGTGCACCAGAGTGCTGATGTCAAAAGCACACTGACCCTGAATCAACTGCCCTTTGAGGCTGAGCGAGTGACTTGGATGTGGTTCTGTTGGCAGTTCGTCAGCGAACCCTGCGCACGGCCTATGAGAGGCCCCGCACAGCCCACACAGTCCTGCGTTAGCCCAGCAAAAAAGCCTCAAGCAAATTCCCGTGAGAGGGGAATCCTAGTAAGAGAGGGAAGTCTGAAGTTGCTCCACCAACTGGCACTGAGAAGGATGGAGGTGTCGAGGAAGACTCCCAACCATTGCACTATCGTCCTAGGTCTTTGCAGGCCTGCTATCGATGGAGCCAGAGCACCTTCGAAGAGATCTCGGCAAAAGACTCCACCTTTGCTCCGGATGCACCATCACAGTGAACTTTGCAAATAGACTCTAACACTTTGAGACCAGGAGGGGGAGGACCAACAATGCCCAGGTGGACTGGAACCTCATGGACAGTCAATCAAGAGATCCAGATTTCGTCCACACTGCCATTCGTGCCCAGAGTAGTCTGGTTAAACTACGGAGGAGTGCTGTGATGCCAGGTGCTCCCAGCTGCACCTGTCCACTCATCCTGTTCGGTAAACAACCGGAAGAGACTCTGTGGTGTTTTGTTGTGTTATTTTGTTCTCTCCCACAGGGAGTCAATTTTTAATAAAGTTTGGGCGGGATGTAGTGACCGGTTGGTCACGGTCTAGTGTTTCTACAATAATGTGTTTCCACCAGCCACTCCTTGAGGGCTGGCTTCCACACTCACCCCACACTCATCCATCGCCGGGCGCACGTGCCCTGGGCCAGTTCCAGACATTATAACTATGTGTCCGTGTCCTTTGTACAGCTGCATGAGGGCCTAGGGCAGTACTCATTACAATATTTAGACATACAAACAAAAGCATAACGGTGAGAGAGAGATGAGCGCCCTTTCCTACCTGCACAGGTCAGAGTTAGTATAATCTGTCTGCTGAAGAAAACACTCCACAGTTAAAAAACAAAAAAAAACAGTGCATCTTTAAAAAATCAAGCCTATGCCCAAAAAATGTCCCTTTCGTGCGGACTTGTTTCTCTGAAACCCCAATTATACTACCCTCGGCTAAATCTTTTTGAGTTTTAATGTATTTTGACATAATTTGCTTGAGTTTTTAATGTGTTCTATTTTTGTAATACTTTGACAGTCGTTTTCTCAATGTGTACTATTGGATTGAAAACACATTGGGGCAGATGTACAACTGTTTTTTGCGGTTGCAAAAAGGGAATTTGGCCCGTTTGTGACCACAAAATTGGTCTGCCCCATGCACAAACCATATTTTGGGAGTCGGTAACCTGTTATCGACTCGCAAAATATGGATTAAGAAGGGGCGTGCCAAGGGCGTACCTTCCTAATAGCAAGTCTAACAGCAATGTATGATTGTTTTGCGACATCGTTCGCGGTCGCAAAACACTCGCAGTTTACCACCTACTTCAAGTAGGTGGTAAGCCACTCGCAAATGGGAAGGGGTCCCCAGTGGACCCCTTCCCCTTTGTGAATGGGTGCGAAAATATTTTTTAAGAGCAAGCAGTGGTCCCAGGGACCACTGCCTGCCCTTAAAAAATGAAACTGAAAAGTTTCATTTTTCTTTTTTAAATGCATCCCGTTTTCCTTTAAGAAAAATGGGCTGCATTTAAGAAAAAAAACTGCTTTGTTAAAAATGCAGTCACAGACATGGTGGTATGCTGACCCCAGCAGGCCACCATCCCTGGGAGTGCTAGCCATTCCCAATGGGGTCGCAAATTACACCTGCCTCATGAATATTAATGAGGCATGCAATTTGCAACCCCATTAGGAATCGCAAACAGTGTCTGAGACACTGTTGTACATTCCATTTTGCGAGTCGCAAATTGCGAGTCGCAATTCGACGCAATTTGCGACTCGCAAAATGGAATGGTCGTACATCTGGCCCTTTATGTATGACAATGATCTTGAGTGAGCTATAGATGTATTAGAGAAAAGTGAAGCTGCAAGGAAGCCCGTTTGTTGCCTGCTGCCAGGGGGGCAAGCCGTACCTGCCGGACCGCTGGGGACTACGAGTCCCATGACCCTCCTCTTCTCCAGCGCATAAAAAGCGCGTCACTCCACCACGGCTCGGGACGCGTGTGGGTCGCACCCGGGCCAAGGGTGGGCCCGTTCACGCCCGTCGGAGCCCGGAGGAGGCTGGGCCCCCCTCTGACGAGCGAGTTTTGTGAAAAGTATCCAGGATAATCTTCAGAACACGCTTGGGCAACAGCTGCTGTCATCTAGAGATGGGTGAGAGGAAGACCATTATCGACCAAGGTGGGGGGGCCACATCAACTACCCTAGATGCTTTTTTATCTAGGGCCGCAAATGTACTCTCATATGAGATTAAGTTGACTGAACGTCAGCTATCCTTGGAGGAGGGTAGGCATGCACCCAAGATATCGCAGATTACATCTCAGATCACACCTGATCCCTCCCTTGACCTTACGGCCAGGCAAACCAGCGAGTCCTCCCCCCCTGCGTTAGCCCCTGCAGCCGTATCGGTCTCACCGGTCCAGCTGGACCAGTCCACACAACCTGCTGCCAAAAGGAAAAGGGGTGGGCAAAGCGCAAAACCAACCTGCGACAAGAAGCTCCAAATTGCCAAAAAAGGGTCATTCACGGGACCAGAGCGAAAGAACCCTCCCTATCCCCAGCGCTAAGAGCTTCTATCAGCCAAAATTGACTGGAACAAATTGGAAAACCTGGTCAAGGACCTACTCAGCCCACTGCTTGACAGGCTTTTGAGAATTGAGGAGAAACCGGACACTATTATCAATAATACCAAAACACGCACGGCCCTCCCACCCCTTCCTACTGCTGATGGCCCCCCCTGCGGCCAAAGGGAGCAGGCTGTTGTGCCATCTTTACCCTCTCTCCAGCCTCTTCAACCCACGTTACACCCTTTACCTTTATCCACCCAGAAGCAATTGGTAAATCCTAGGGCAGCAAGTTGAATTCCCACCCCTAGCACAGACTCTAGTAGGGTCCCAAATAATTTAGGGGGGTAAGGAAATGCTGTCGGCAGCGGACGAATCATAGGCCAAATAGCACAGCCCTGGGAGCCCAATTCAGTCCTGGACCTCCCTCCCGCCGCTTCCCCATTGGTCCTGGTAGTAGTAAACATCCCGACGCTGAGGGAAGGCCAAAGGGAAGATACTGCTCAACTCATGGATAAATCTCTCCACTGGCTGAGCACTCGGGCCCCTATCTTTGATGGTCCTAGGGGCCTGGCCAGACACATTATTATGGCGAGGAGGGTGAGTTGGGTGGGCCCTTCATCCAAAGCAATCCAGGGGGATTGCGTAGTAGTAAACCTTAATAACAAATACGTTACACGGTCTCTACTGCACTACTTCCAGGTCAACCTTTCCCTTAGCTCCCAGATTTCTGTACTCCCGCTAGAGCATTTCTATAATTTCTATTCAGGTCCATCCAAAAAGGCCAATGGACCACCGACCATTGGCGCAGCGGGCTGTACCAAGTCAGGCATTTAGATAAGAGTTGGATGGTGTTATCAAATAGATTTGAGCCCCTAACCCGGCTGGTAGACTGGGAATCCTGCGACTGACTGTCAGGGGTAGCCATGACCCAGCCACGGGAGCCCGCAAATACGGTAACTACTCAGGACACAAAGTCTATTCAAGATCGTCAAGATAGGGGGGTTGTAACAAGGGGTTCCGCACTCACCTTAAAAATAGCTACATGGAATACATCAAGTGTATGCTCAAAGTTAAGTAGCTCAGATTGGTGTGCCCAGTGGCAAGATTTAAACCTTTTATGTATTCAAGAAATGTGGGCAACGGAATCTATATTTTTAGACGGGTTCCGCTCATTCCAAACGGATGCGCTCCCATCCACCTCAGGAAGAGCAAGGGGGGGGGGGTTATTGACTTTGATTGCAAACACTTTCCCCCTGAAAATTATAAATTTTAGACGCACGAGTCTTTATTTCCATATTCTTTTGATTGAGGGGAACAAGGATTGGGATTGGTTATTAGTGAACTTTTACAATAATAATTTTTGGGGGTAATATGAAGGACGTCGTGGAGCACTTAGATATCGAAATTCAGAATAGTACTAGTGCTTCTTACTGGAAAGATGTGAACATCCTGTGGGTTGGAGACTTTAATACCCAGCCATGCAAGTTCAATGAAAATAGGGTATGTGGT
Source organism: Calotriton arnoldi (assembly GCA_963921515.1). Classification (NCBI taxonomy): domain Eukaryota; kingdom Metazoa; phylum Chordata; class Amphibia; order Caudata; family Salamandridae; genus Calotriton; species Calotriton arnoldi. Next base: position 146,866 of record CAWUFW010016750.1, on the reverse strand, counting down.
CTTGAGGATACTTCGGGAGACCCCATCCGTCATTTTACCCACCATGATTATAGGAACAGCTTCAATAAATTGTTAATTTCTAGAAACCTGTTAATCATCAACAAGCTAAACCCCAATACAGACAACCTAGTTAAGAACTTCTCAAGAAACGATTACGAATCAACCCTCGATTTCTTAATAGTGTCAGACACACTTCAGGCTTATATTAAACAAGGTGAAACCAAGTCATCCTCATTTAGTGATCATGCTATTCTCTTCGCCTCGATGGAGATGGGCCTGAGAAATGCATTGCCCACCGAGAAAATTATGAAACCTATCTTGGGCAGGAAAAATGGCTTCAAGTTAAAAAGGAATCAAATAGACAAAGGGAAAATAGTCCCGCTAATTTTAAATAAATGCTTAGAGTCAGTAATGAGATGCTTGGACCCTGATAACACCCCAGAACAAATCACCTCTGGTTTTGGGATTTTTCTTGGCGAAGTAAAAAAGGCATTGACATGTGTAAAACAGTCTAATGCCACCCTGCCCATTCGATGGTTTGACCACTCCTGCACACATTCGCTAAAGTCTTTGCACAAAGGCCTGAATGAACGCCCGCGAAACAGTGTTTTGATAGCATCTCTTAGGAAAAGTTACCTGGAAGCCAGGAAGTTAAGGGAGAGAACCCTGAGAAAAGAGGCGTGGGAAAACGTAGAATACGCAGCATTATTTAAATCCGGGTGTGATTTCTGGAAAACAATTAACGCTCCGTTTTTCAAAAATCATGAAGATCCCACATTAGACGGTCATGTTGGAGAAGAAGACTGGGTGGCCCATTTTGAGCGGGTTTTTAGTTCAGGGGAGAATGGAGCAGTAGAAGACCCACCTATATCCCTTCCCCTGTCAAAGCATTTGATGTTCTCTCTGGAAGAGATACAATCCGGCCTGGGTAAATGTATAGGTGGGAAGGCCCCGGGCCCAGATGGGGTCCCAATTGACCTATTCTTAATGCATCAGGACCTGTGGGCCCCCCTTCTTACGAATGTGCTAAATGCAATAGCAAAAATAGGCCCCCTTCCGACATGGTCTACTAGCATAATAATGCCGATTTTTAAAAAGGGAGATAAGAAGAACGCCCAGAACTATCGTCCAATCTCCCTATTGGACACAACAGCAAAGTTAATGGGGCGCTTATTGCTTCACAGACTGGAAGAGTGGGCCAGCAACAAAAACATATTGATAGAAGCACAATATGGGTTCCAAGAAGGGAAAGGCACAATAGATTAGTGCCTAAACCTGAGCCTGACAATTGATATGTACACCAGAGCTAAGGGGGGTCAAATCTATTTGGCATTTTTTTTTTTTGATAAGCAATTTTATTGATTTTTGTATGAAACAAAAAGCAGCATGACACAGTTGATCCGAATTACACATCAGCACAAGGTATAGTAAACTTAAGGAACATTGGTAAGCATCTCGTTTATCACCAGTGACATGTGAATTGACAGTATCATACATCATTAGGGTTCCCTATAAGTCCATTTAGTTGACTGGTCCATTTACCCCACACCCTATGGTATTCAGATGGACAGCCCCGTGCCTCGAATAAGGGTTTTTCCTGCATGGCACACCAATCCACGCCCTGGTGCCACCTGGATACACTCGGGGGTCTGGGCTGAGCCCATGCAGCAGCAATATCACGTTTGGCCACTGTGATGGCCGTCCCTAGGAAGAGCTTGTCGGAACGGGACCCGTCCAGGCCGTCCAGTACTCCCAATATGAGCCTTATGGGGTCGTGGGGAACCTGCCAGTCCAGGATGTGCGTGAGCTCGGACTCTATTGCAGTCCATTATGAGGCTAGACGTGGGCAAGTCCAAATCATGTAGTAAAAATCTGCCGGTTCATGACCACAGCGCGTGCATCCCGGAGAGGAATGGAGGCCCGCCCTGTAAAGACGCTCTGGGGTGAGGTAGGCAGAGTGCAAATAGTATAGTTGGATGAGGCGGAGCCTCGCTGAGGTTGTGATGGTCTTGGAAGCCATGAGGGCATCGCGCCAGCCCTCCTCCTCCAGGGGGCCCACCCATCCCTCCCAGCGGCTCCTGAGTGGGTCAAGAGTGGCTGGGCTATTCTTAATCAGGGTTCGATATATTCGGGACACCCCACCCTTCCCCAGGTTTCCCATCATAACTTGAGCTTCTAGTGGGCTGAACTCGGGGAATGTTGTGCCCGTTGAAATTTGTGTGTTGAGAGCGTGACGTAGCTGCAGGTACTTGTAGAATTGCGAGGTGTGGAGAGCATAACCTATCTGGCATTTATGGACCTTAGTGCCGCATTTGATTCCCATATTAAATTATGGGTCCTAATGGCCTCCATGGGGATCGATGCCGCCATAATAACTTTCATCCGCCAACAATATGCCAGTGCTAAAGCATCAGTTTGATACGGCAAAAACTGAGAATGCACTCGTCCCTTTAAGATTAGTAGGGGAGTTAGACAAGGGTGCATTCTTGCCCCCTTCCTATTGTCTATTTTTTTTTTTTTTTTTTTTTTTTTTCAAAAACCTTTATTGAACATTAGGCATGGTACAGTTATCAATTCCATTAAATAGCATGACATCCATTACAAGCATATATATTTGACCACTTCAGAGGCACGTTAAGCAATGTGCGCAACAGCATGTCACCAGTGAGGGGAAATATAGCCAGTTTGTATGTATGGCGTATAAGTGATCTGTCGGGTGTTAGGAGTCAGTCTTGTCGGGGCCATCATCCATAGCCTGGGAATTGGGGGCGGAAGGCCCATCAGAGGGTTCTCCGGAGTTAGCTGTTCGGTGTAAATCGGAGATGAAAGGACCCCATATATCGGGTGGTCTGTTAGCCACGGGCATCAAGTTCCAGAAGTCGCCTAAATGCGACTGGCAATGGGCTGCGTCAGCTATCCAGTGTTTGTGCTGCGGTGCCGGTCTGCGGCCCCAATGAATTGCTACTCGTCGCTTGGCCAACACCAGTAGCATCACGGTAAGTTTGCGGTTGGCGTCAGAAATATCTTTAACATGACACAGGAGAGGGTCGGGAGCTATGCCTTCCATAGTTATATCGCTGTGTTGTGCACACCTCCAGCCAAAATTCAGAGACCGTGGGACATGACCAAGCCAGGTGCACAAAGTTTGCGTCAGGATACGAGCAGCGTGCACATCTGTTACTATCAGTTAAACCCATCTTGTGTAGTGTGGTTGGGGTGCGGTAGAGTCGGTGCAAATATTTAAAGTGAATGAGTCGTAGCCGGTAGTTGGGGGAGAGCTGTTTAGTTTGGTTGCAGCAATATTGCCACTGTGAGAGTGAGAGGCCATCAGTTAGGTCAGTCCCCCATGCGTTGCGGGCGCGCTCAGTGTCAATGGGGGAGGCTGCCAATGTAAGGGCATACAGTTGTGTAACCAGTTTACGTGGGGAAGTGGAAGAGTGAATGTATTCAAGAGCGGCATTAGGCTGGGGAGCGAGTGGAAATGCAGGATTCATGTTTTTGCAGGTGGCCCTTATCTGACAGTAGAGCAATTTGTCGAGTGACGCTGCGCTTTCGGGGAGAGTGAGAAAGCTGTTGTTGGGATAGAGGTCAGCATTGGTATGAATATCCAAACTTGCGGCACGGCGAGCCATGCCGGCAGTTTGCAACGGAGGGAAGGAGGGGTTGTTGGTGAGCTGCATTGAAGGTGCAAATAGATCCCTGTCATGGGTGTACCTGCGGAGCCCATTCCAGGCCCAGCGCACACATTCCACCGTGTCGATTTCGGCCCTGGGAACCCTGTGTGGTAGAAATAAGGCTGTCTGTAGCGGCCAAGGGGAAGCAAGGTCCGTCTCAACTGCCACATGTGGCTGAAAGGGCATTGGATGAATCCAAAAATGGAGGAAGCTGGCTTGGGCGCAGAGTGCGTAGAGCTTGAGGTCAGGGGCCCCCAGTCCGCCACAGGCCAGAGGAAGTGTTAGAACATCATAGTTTATACGGGGCTGGCGTCCGGCCCAAATCAGTGTAATTACATTTGAACATAGTCTTTTAAAAAATTACGAGGTAAGTGGTATGGGGATGTTTAAAAGTAAAATAAAAATTTCGGGAGCACAACCATTTTGGCTATTGCGATACGACCGGCCAGCGAGTGGGGGAGCTTTTGCCAAGAGAGTATTTTGTTTTCGAGCCAATCTATTGCTTTACCGAAATTTGATTTCCACAGCTCCTCCATGTCTCTGCTTAGTCAGATGCCAAGGTACCTGGTGAGACCAGTAGCCCAAATGAATGGGTAGTCCATGGGAAATGGCTTAGTCGCATCAGTTAGGGAAAAGAGGATGGATTTACCCCAATTAACCTGCACCCCGGAGTAGCAGCCGAAACGAATCACCTCCCTCGTCATAGGGGCTAGATTCTCCTGCGGTTCCCGAATATATATCGTGACATCGTCTGCGTACATAGAGGTCACTAGGGCATGGGATGAGAAGCGATGCCCCGTTGCATGTGATGCTGACGTAGACGTGCTGCAAGGGGCTCCATAGCGATGGCAAATAGCATAGGGGACAGGGGGCAGCCCTGCCTGGTGCCCCTGGTGATAGCAATGGGGTCAGTGACCTCTCCATTAATCCTGATACGCGCTGTCTGGAGTGTATAAAGGAGTTGGATCTTCTGAATGTAACTCTGGCTGAAGCCCAGCCGAGACAGAAGATAAAAAAGGAAGGGCCATTCCAACGTATCGAAGGCCTTAGTAGCGTCCAGTAGAGCAGCCACTGCGGGTAAGGCGGGGTTAATCTGGTGCATTATGGAGAAGATGGTGGGCAGGTTGTGCGATGTGGCGCGACCAGGGATGAACCCCGATTGATCAGGGCGGGCTATCAGGGGCATAAGAGGGAGGAGACGGTTGGCTAGTAATTTGGCATAAATCTTATTATCTGTGTTGATCAGTGATAAGGAGCGGTAGGAGTCGCAACTCTCAGGAGATTTATCAGGTTTAAGGAGAAGAGTGATCATGGCCTCGCGGAGTGAAGGGGGAAATCTGCCAAGGGTAAGGGATTCATTATACATCTCAGCCAGATGGGGTACGACGAGGGGCGTGCTTTCTTTATAAAATGTGGGAGTAAGCCCATCTGAGCCAGGAGCTTTATCGCCAGGAAATCCTGCGATAACTTTGGTAATTTCTTCAGGGATGAATGGCTCATCCAAGTATTCACAGTGCCCATTGCCGAGCCATAAAAGCTCGATGGCGTCAAAGTATTGGTCCAGGATTTCATGAGGTGTAGCCTGGGCATAAAAAGCGGAGACCCTAGCAATGATGTCGCCAGGGGAAGAGGTCCTTCTGGCAGTCTCGTCGCTGAATGCTGTGATGTATGAGGAGGCGTGTGGCTTCCTTAACAAATTTGCAAGGGTCTTACCAGGGTGGTCGCCCTCCCCACAGCGGCGAGCTCGGGATTCCCTGCCCAGGAATGCAACCTCCCTATCTGCCTCCGTGTGGTATTCAGAAAGTTTAGTTCTGATGGAGGGGAGGGTGGCGGGGATTGGGTCCTGGGCTTGCTGCAGATCAAGTGCTTTGATGTCTGCCTCTAAGCGCTCGAGGGTTCCTCTAATAGACTTTAACACCCCAGATTGTCAAGCAACGCTTTCCCCTCGGATCACAACCTTGAAAGCCTCCCAGAGTGTTGATGGTGACTCTACAGAGCCAGAGTTATGTTCAAAATATTCAATGATGGCGCCCCGGATCTCTTTGCGAAAAGCAGCGTTGCGCAGCGCATTGGCGGCAAGCGACATGTAAACATGTGGTGGAGGGTGAGCGGAAATCGCAAACACATGCGCACCAGGGCATGATCTGATAATGTGTGGGCCAAATGATCTACGGAGGTGGCCCAGGAGGCAACGTCGCGGGTAATGAGCCATAGGTCGATGCGGGACAAGGATCCGTGCGTGCAGGACATGCAAGATCCCTCGCGCGTGTCTGTGTGTGTGTGTGTGCGTGGCACCATGCATCTAGCAGGGAGTTATTGTCTGATATTGAACGTAGGGTGGCTGTGGCCTGTGGGTGATGCATGCGAGCTCCTGAGCGATGCAGCGCCATCGAGGGTGCGATGTTGAAATCGCCACCCCATATCAAAGAGTGGGCCCCCAGGGAGGATATGATGTGCCAAACCTGGGTGAAGAAGCTTGGGTCGTCGGTATTGGGGCCATAGTTTGCCGCAAGAATCATTGGTTGGTAATAAAGAGTGCTGACAAGAATCACATAACGACCCTCAGTGTCGATGAAGGATTGAGTACCATGCCTGGGGAGGTCCTTCCTAAAGAGAATGGTGACGCCGCGCGCATAGTTAGAATAAAAAGCAGAGTAGGTTTCCCCCCAATGACAGGAGCGCAGTCTGGATGAAGTAGCGGGGAGGAGGTGCGTCTCTTGAAGGAAACACACGTCCACTTTATGTCTAATAAGGTATGCGTGCATGAGTCGTGCCTTGCGATAGTCATTCATGCCCCTTATATTCCAGGTCAGGAAGGTGATGTCAGTCATGTAGTGGTCAGTAGAATATAATGATGTAGCGTCTGTGGTCGTTGGTGAAGTAGAGGTGCCTAATATCAGAAGAGGCAAAAAGTTGTGGAATGTATGCGGTCGGTGACATGCCTATAACAGTACAAAAGTAGCAATATAACAAAACCCATAGGACAGGGTGCCAAGTATGGACCCCTGAATTAACATCCCAAGACCTCCCCCTACCCACTCCAAACCCCCAAATAGGTTGAGCATCGGAACCTCCCCCACCCAAGGAACCCAAACTTGGAAAACATAGAACAGTTATGGGAATTATCCCTTCGGGGTGCGAGGGCTCAGCCAGTTACCCCCATGCCATTAAGGCAAGGTGGCCGGGCGTTGGAGATCTCAGAGGGAAGCAATAGCAAAAAGGCACATAAAACAGTAAGTATAGATCACAGCATCAGAGATAGTTGGAAGGGGTGTAAACGGAGTGCCAAGTGTCAATGTAAGATAAATCTGGGCGAGCGGAAATCAATCATTGTCACTTGTACGGCTGTCTTCGGATATAGTGCGGCGGCTCCGCAGGGGGGACTTCTGCACCTGTTTGACAAAGGTGAGGGCGGCCTGTGGATCATTGAAAAATTTCGGTTTCTCACGAAAGTCAATGCGGAGTTGTGCAGGGTACAACATAGCATACGTGATGTGGAGGTGCTGTAGAATACGTTTTACGGGGAGAAAGTCCCTGTGGGCCGCCTGGACGGACAGGGTGAAATCAGGGTAGAAGGACAAAACGTTGCCCTGGTGGCTGACTTCCCCCAGCTCCCTGGCCCTTCGGAGAATGGAGTCACTGTCCCGATAGTTTAGTAAGCGGGCAATGATGGGTCTCGCAGGAGTCCCAGGAGGAGGACGCGGGCCAAGGGACCTATGTGCCCGTTCAATGATGAAATGCTCGGACAGGACCGGGCCAAAGAGGTCGCGGAGCAGGGATTCAAGGTAGTCTTCTATTCTCCCGGTTGCGGTGGATTCCGGAAGGCCAATGACCCGAATGTTGTTCCTCCGGGAGCGCGCCTCGAGGTCTTCGTTCTTGGCGCGTATGACTTCAAGGATCTTATCCATTTTGAGGTGTCTCTGCTTGTTCTCGGCTCCAGCGTCATCCGCCTCAGAGATCCTTGATTCAAGCTGGACGATGCGTGCATTGTGGGAGTCCACCCGCTGCTTGACCTGATCGAGGCGCAACGTTAGGTGGTCTATCTTTGCGTCTATTGACTTCAAACTAGATTTGACCTCCAACAGAATGGCACAAAGGCTGTAGTCCTGCTCACCGGGAAGGTCCATGTGGTGGATTGTTCGCTGGCATCGGAGGGCAGTTCACCACCCTTGCCCGCCCCCAGCCCCGTGAAAGTGAGTTTAGGTTGCCTGGTGTCAGTTTTCCCCATAGTGATCTCGTGAGGCGATCGAGAGAATGGTCAGCAAAGAAGTCTTGACAGGGCTCAGGAAGAACCAAGGCGTCAGGACCAATCCAGCCTGGTGCACCTCCGGGTGGCCCGGCACGACAGCTCACAGAGGGCCCGGGGAACAGCGCAGATAGGCCGTGGGGAGGCGGGGGGATAGGCCGGTAACAATTGCTCAGGGTGTGGGGAGGCACCTAGGGTGGCCCCCAGGTCAGCAGATGTTGTGAAGGAGAGCCTAGGGCCCCACAAGAAGTGCGTAGTAAATTATACCAGACCTGGCAAAAATGTGTAAGCCCACACCAGGGCGCCCCAGGCGGGGGAGAGAAAGTAATGTACTCTGGGCTCAGGCCGGTCGGACGCCAGGCAATGTAGAGTGGGCAGGCTTGTGAAGAGGAGAAGCTGAAGGGGGGAATGGCTCCCCAGATGGGTCCACGCAGCCTGCAGGCGGGCGTGTGGGGGAGCAGGCACAGGCAGCTGGAAATTCAGCCAGGGGCGTCCAGCCCCAGGTCACCGGCAACTGATGGGTAGGCCATGAGGCCGCCAAGCCCAGCAACACGCAGCTCCAGCCCCGAGTGCAGACCAAAGGGGGCGAGCCGCAACAGGCCGGGGTGCCGCGGCCGCCTCGATCTGCGCCAGGAGCAAGGCGGGAGAGCTGGCCCGAGCAGCCGGCAGGAGTGGTGCATTTCAATCATGCGCTGCAGCCCTACCTGAGCATCCCGGTGATCTTGGCACTACGCCACCGCCACAAAACAGTCCAGGCAGCCGTCAGTGGGGAAGTCTCCCCGCAGATGCAAGATCGTAAGGCCGGGGTCCGCAGCCGAGCCGCCAGGGAGCCAGGTCATCCACTCCACCCAGCAGCCGCGGCGCCCATGGTGCGGGCAGGGGACAGGCCGGAACTGCCAGTGGGCCAGGCTCCGCCAGTTCAGGCGCGGACACGGCACAGGGAGTCTCCACTCAGGGTCAGGCACAGGGTCACAGCAGGGCGTCGCTCCTTGAAGCGGCCGCGGGAAGGATCTCGCCGATCGCAGCAGGCCAATGCAGGCGCCGAGGCCCGGGTGAGTGCATGAGAGGCCGGCCAGCCCCTTGCCCAGCGATGGCCCAGCCACAGGATGTCGAGTTTCTTGGAGCTGCTGCGGGAGGAGCCAGGAGCAAGGTGCAGTGATTTGGGGTCAGTTGCTTCCCTCTAATGGCAGATGATGGCGGATGTTACGGGCTCGGCCGGCAGAGCTCGCTCAGTGTGCAGCCATCTTGCCGCTGGTGAGACCACGCCCCCCCGAAAGTTTTTCCTATTCTCTATTTACACCAATGGCGTTGGGGAAGCACTTAGGGGGTCTACGCCGGATGTACCAGTTTTTGATGGCCGCAGCGTTCTGATACTGGTATATGCGGACGACAGCGTCCTGATTGCCAGAACAGGTTTGGCTCTCCAGCGTTTAATAAGGGACTATGTAGCCTTTATGGCCTCATTAGATTTGCAGGTAAATGAGTCGAAATCCTTCATTCTTGTACCATGGTTGCCGGTGGGGAAAAAACACCTTCCTTTCACTGCGGCACTCGAAATTTGGAGGTGGTAGATTCATTTCCTTACCTCAAGGTCGTTTTTGACAAGTCACAGTGCTGGGCAAAAATGGTTGAAAACAGGGCTCTAGTGATGAAGAGGAGTGTAGGGGCAATCTCAGCCTTCACTAGAAGACTGGGACTAAAACCTATTGAAACTATCAAAACAATCTACCAAGCTAAAACAGTCACCGCCGCCTCTTATGGGGCAGGCATTTGGGGTATGGCAGCTGTAACCCTTCTCCAAAATCTGGAAGATAGATTCCTCAAGGGTATAGCCTCTCTCTCCAAGTCCTCTCCAAACTATACATGTCACCTAGAGTTTGGCGTACCCTACTTGACTGACAGCATTAAGCTGGCGCCAATTATGTTATGGCATTCGGTATGGCGTAGGGCCACGGTGAGCCTAACTCAACTGATCATAAAAAATTGCCTTAGATTAGATAATTGGCACAAAATAGCATGGCTACATTATGTGGAAAAGACCCTAACTGATATAGGGCATAAGAAATTGTTTGCGGACCCTAGTGCTTGCCAGAAAATTTCTAAGTTTGAACTTAAGACCTCCTATCTGAAAAAGGCCACCTTTGATCTTTATGAATCTAACTGTCTAAAGAAACTGGTTATCCTGTTCCAACAAATACCCCCAATTTTAGAGAGAGGTTACTCTTATCTAGGAATCACTAACAATTCCCAGCATGCACACATTTCAATCAGATTTCGAATGAATTTAATCTCCTTGATGCTGGGCTTTCCCGCTAATAAGTATACCCATTCTGACCTATCAGCCTGCCCTTGCAACATGGTATCAAAGCAGTCTGATCTCCACATTGTCTTATTTTGCACTTTCTATAAATCTGCTCGAGGAAGGTATATTACCCCAATTTTAAAAAGATGTAATTTTAAACAATCTCGGGTAGCACTCTACTTTTTAAAATCTCTCCCTGATCCTTTTATTTGTTGTTCAGTTGCTACGTTTTTATGGGCTTGCAAGAGCATTAGGAAGACTCTGCACTTTAGCACTGTTTGAAAACGGCATGGCCCTTAAGACCAAGAGCATTCACATGGCCGAACTTTTTTGGCACTTTATTGATTTGTCTAAAACTTCAATGTCTTTATCTGTTACGTTTGTGCCATTCTTCTCCCACTATTTAGAATCAAATCATTTATTTAAACAGCGGAGTAGTGGTGAAAATAGGCATTGGAGGACTATCGGCTTTGACTGAATAAGCTATTTTGCCTGTTTGTATTTTGCACTCTTGTACAAAAACTGATTTGGTTCTTACTTTTTTTTATTGTTTTTACACGGAGCTGTATTTTAATAACTTTTATTAACCTCATGTACTGTCAATTGTTTCACTCAAATTTACGTCTATGGTTTTGTAAAGTGAGTAATTGTTTTTCTTTTGATTTGCTTTTATGGATTTATGTGTAAATCTGAATAAAGTTTTATGACCTGTAGTACATTCAATTTGAAGGTGCACCGAAAAATAAAATATCGCAATCTGGTGTTGGTTTGTTCTTCAACTTTTTTTATTCTTTATTTTCCTTTTGCAACAGACAGCCAACGCGTTTCGTTCCCACTTTACAGTGTGTGGAACTTCGTCAGGGCTTAGATGAAATAAAATCAAAAACCGTAGTTTGATGGATGACCATAAGGAATCCCAGGATTAGTGGGTTTTCCCGAAATAGAACCGGCCACCTCGGTAAGCGGACCGGTCGTCAGTTCCTCAGATTCATGTATGTAGCCTTTATGACCTGACCTGAACTGCAAAGACATTGGGGTATATTCACAAGAACGTGTGATAACTACCGCAAGAGTAGCGTAACGCAACTTCCAATAACGTAGCCCATCACGGGAAAATAACCCCGTGTCAACGTGGAATTCACAACAAGGCGGTACCATGCGATAGCCTGCCGAAACCGCGGACAAAGTCCGCGATACAACCACCACGATGGAGATAAAAACACAAACCACAACACCAAAAAACACGCGATGGGCCAAAGCGCAATGAGGAAACCAGCGACAAGCAGCGCCAGGCCTGCAACACACACCTGGCAGGCGTCAGAAACCGCCATAAAAGCAGGAAAAAAAACCCACACACAAACTGACCAGCACACAAGCACCATGGAGGCAGCCGGAGCAGGCGCCGAGGACGAGCGCAACCCCACAAGCACCCCGGACGACCAGCCTGGGACCTCGGGGACAGGGAAGGGCAAGGACAAGAAGACCAGGAAGCCCAAGTTCAGTCTGCAGGCGACCCGGATCATAGTCACGGAGGTGATGGAACACCATCAACAACTCTTCGTCACCTCCAACGTGTCATTGGGCACCAAAAATGGAATATGGCGGGACATCGTCGACAAGGTGAATGCCGTCGGAGAGCACAAGCGGACAATGGACGAGGTCAAGAGGCGATGGAATGACATCAAGCGGAAGACCAAGGTTAAACTCCCCGCCAACCTGAAGGCAGCAACGCAGACCGGAGGTGGGGGCCCAGCGCCACAGCTGGAGCTGGATGACATGGAGTAGCTGGTGTCAACAGTCATCAGTGTGGAGACTGTGGCCGGAGTCGGGGGACCGGACACTGCTTGACAGGACACAACACAACCGCAACAGGGTGAGTGACCACCAGGTACTGGGGGGACGGGGGGAGATGGCCACAATGGCACACATGCACAAGCAAGCAGGGCACAGTGCACACCCACAATCACTCTGGGTCCTCGCCCAGACCCACACACTGTCACAATGTACAATGCCATGCTGTCTGAATGTCAACCTGTACCATGCGGCTACATACATGTGGACACAATGTAATACACCATCTCCCCTTCACATCGCAGGGGCATCTTCAACACCTCCTGCAGAGCAGTCACAGCCACTCTTCACTGATGACGAGGAGGAGGACAACACCAGCATCGACATCCAAGCCCTCCAAGACATCATTGAGCTCATCCGCCAATCACCTCCAGGACCAGGGCAGCCCAGCTGCATCGAGGAGACCCCACCCACTCCACAAACCACCCAGCAGGAGGCACCCACAACCCCAGCTGTCTCCCAAGACCCCCCCGAACAACACATGGCCTTCCAACGCCGTGTGTTGGAGGTACAGAGGGAGATGGCTGAGCAGGTGCGGGTGGGGTTCGACCTCATGGCTACCAAACTTGACGCCATCCATGGGTGTCTGAGTCCCATCAGGGACCACCTCCAGTCCCTGACGGACACCCACACGCCGCTCCATGGTCTCCAACGAGCCCTGGCTGACATCGCTGGAGTCATGACTCGGAGACAAGAACACCTGTCCGCTCAGAGTGGCTCCAGCGATCTCAGCCGTAAGATGGCACACATGCGGAGGCTCATGGAGGACATGGTGCGGATGGAGGCGGAAAGGATGGCAGCCACTGCTGCACATCAGCGAAATGTAGCTGGGATCTACCATGCCCTGCATGTCCTCATCATGGCATTGCTGCCACAAGGCGTGGCGCAGATGAATGCTGCTGCCCCTACACCATCCACATCTCCGGCCCCTGGTGTGTCAGTGCCTCACAGTGCGGTAGGCATTTCCACTACGGCACCTGATGTGTCACTGCCACACAGTGCGGCCGACAATCCACCTCCGGCCCCTGATGTGTCAGTGGCACACAGTGCCGCAGCCGGAACTGCACCACCCACAGGTGGGGCAGAGCACACATCCGAGGACGAGGACGTGGATGGGCTTGAGTTCAGAAGGAGGCACTAGCATTCATATCCGCCACCTGGCCTGTTTCTGCTTGGTGCCGCACATCGCCCCATGACCTTCCACTGACCCCCGATACACTCTGCTGCACTCACCTTGGACCGCGACATGGACTGCCATATCCTGTTTGGTGACCAATGACACGGCGACCACACTGCGGACTGTACCCTTCCTCTTCCGCTGTACTTGTCATTCCCCGATGGACTCTGGCTGGCCCTCCACGGGCCCATATTGTGAAGTGGGGTTGGCATGGCCCTGTACTGCTCCAGCTGCAAAACTCCACTGGATGTGCATTAAACATTCAGAAACGCACTGCTGTGTCATGTCTTTCATCATTCATGTATCAATGTGTGGATGAATGTAGGCTCAGTGATTCCCCCCAACGTCAATGATGCTCATCTAGTGGGAATCCAGTCACAGTGTGCTACATTGCCGATTGCGTTCCGGGTGCCGCAGACACCACAACAGGGACACACGCATTAGTCACTTCCTTGTCCGGACATGGACTGAACCACGCCCAGAGCCCCCGAGTCATTGTTGCAAGCCCTGCGCTGGTTCAGCGTACGCCAGGCCAGACCACTCCGCTTACGCTCCGAGGGGGGGCCCACATAGCTACATGTCTCAGGTTTACACGCTAGTGGTTTGCAGGTCGCTGGTCTAGTTGTCAGCATGTCACGGCCACTCCCTGAGGGCAGGTTTGCACGCACACCACACCCATCCAGCACAGGCGTCACAGGCCATGTGACCCCGCCAATATAAGGGGCCGACAACGTCACATTCCCCACTGCCGGTGGTGACTGGATGACGGACGTTCCACGATACTCAATCATAAAAGGCCCATGACTTGTTGCGCACAGGGTTAGTGGCACCAGGAGCCATGCGGCCGTCATGGGCCTACCACTACGTGGCGCTGACTGGGGTTGCACAGGGTTAGTGGCACCGAAATTGCTGAGCGGGTGTGCAGCCTGCGATGATGACGTGTGCACTGATGTGGTCTCTGCCATTGATGCCTCAGGACTCAGCGTCATGTGTGGGACCTGCTGGGCCGCGGCGCGGGTCCGCATGATGTGGAGCATGCCATGGTGGCGGGACCTGGGCCTGGAGCGTGCACGGGCACGTGGTGTGCCCACTGGTAGACACACCGTTTGAGGCAGGTGAGCAGTGGGGCCTGGGTGCGCAAGTGCGGACAGCCAGCGCTGGCCGGCGGGAGGGGGTAGGGTGCAGCTGCATGTGTGCGCAGGACGGGCAGGCGTTGTTGCCGTGTGCAGTGTGATGGACTCTGCCATGATTGACTCTGGCCTGGATTACAGATTGCAGACCTGGTGGCTTGCAGTGTATACCAGCACGTGGTTGGAGACACACCAGTGGCAGCAGGTGAGTAGTGTGGCCTGGGTGCGCAGGGGCGGCACTCTCTCTCTCTCTCCCTCTCTTCCTCTCTCCCTCCCTCTCTCTCTCTCCCTCTCTCCTCCTCTCTCTCCCCCCTCTTCTCTCTCTCTCTCCCTCTCTTCCTCTCTCTCTCTCCCTCTCTTCCTCTCTCTCTCCTCTTCTCTCTCTTTCTCTCTCCCTCTCTTCCTCTCTCTCTCCTTCGCTCTCTCTCTGTCCTCTGATGTGCGCAGGACACACCTTCTCATCATGTTTTTTGTCTTACAGGCTGTGCCCTACGTATTGTCTGGAGGGGAGCGGCCATGTGTCTTCATTTCATTGTTCATTTTAATAAAGTTTCATTTGTTGCTTCGAAAGTGAATGTGTGCTGGTCATTTCTGTGACGACACATCCATGTCACCAGTTGTGATTGTGCGGCATCAGGCGGAATATTTTGTACATGCTTAGGTGTGGCTGATGTGGCATGTCTTTGGTCGGGGGGGTGCCAGGGAGGGGTGGTCCTGGGGTGGTGGCGGTGGGTGTTGTGGCCCTCTTGGGTGTCCGGGCCGCATGATGGGTGGCTCCATGGCATCTGTTGCCCTTGGGATGTGGCCCTGGGCTGTGCTCCCTTTTGTGGTGCTGGCTGCCGTCCGACTTTACACCAGGTCAGAGCAGGTGTAGATTTCCTGGTGCTAACGCGCCTTATCGCCTGTTTTGTGTTTTTATCGCGGATGTGGCTGGTCGTTGTGAATGTTGAGGTGTGCTGTTGTCTCGGCTTTAGTCACGGGAACGCCTACTCTGCATCTCATTAGCGATATTTGCGCGGGTCCTCTGTGGCGATGGTTTTTGCAGCTGCTATCGCGGGTAAACTGGTGCTGTGGGCTGTTAACACCGGCTTGTGAATGGGGGGGTATATTTATCACGACTTTGGCTGCGATAAAGTGCCGTTAATTCGGCGATAGCTCCTTGTGAATATGCCCCTATGTTTCTTAAAAACAGTTTATTGATGCATGTTTTTAATCTGTGTATAATATATGATAAATGAAAGATACACTTCTTTTCTTTATTACTGCTTGTTACATAAATAAAAATGAATAATTTTGTATAATAAGGAAACAGAGTCAGTCAGTTTTTGAAAACTGTTTAATGTATTTAGTGCATTTCCATTTAGCCGAGGGTAGTATAATTGGGGTTTCACAGAAACAAGTCTGCACGAAAGGGAATTGTTTTGGGCTTAAGCTTAACACCACCCTGTCACTTTTGGCAGTGAAGGGTGACTTTCCTTGTATTGGGAAGAGTCTTTCAAAAATCAAATCACTCCAAAACACAGCAGCATTTTTGAGAACATGCATTTACATAAACAAAATGTTGATACTTCGAGTTCATGTGAGGGTACAAGACGAGAGAGTAACTAGAGCTTTGGTGGGTTGGGCTAATACTGCAAGCGGCAGGCAAATACAAACACCTTAAGCAAGGACGACAGAACCATCCTTACATTCACTGGGAGAAAAAAGAGTGACAAGCTGTGCATTTCAAACATACTGGCCATAACGTAATATGGTTTACAATAGCAAGCTTGTGTTTGTGGATTTGACTTATAGGACGCTGACAACTATTTTGATAGGGGAATTGAGAACAGTGAAAATTAAAAGGAGCACGTACAGGTTTCATCACAAAGCACATTACCACCAGTTTTCACAAAGGTACTTCAAAGTGATGACCGTTTGTTGATGATTCATCATCACTGCTTCTGTGGAAGGACAATGTGCTTTTTTTAATATTATTTATTACTGATCAGGAAATGCACACCTTTTCCATGGTAAGTCCGTTTTTATATAGCGCAGCTACTCACCCTTACGGGTCTCAAGGCGCTGGGGGCCGTCGTAGAAATTAAGTGAGCTATTGCCCAGAGTCACATGGTGCTGAGCTGAGCTGCCGCCGGAGCCGGGGATCGAACCGTGAACCCTGTGCTCCGAAGTCAGCTGCCCTGGCCGCTGCACCACACCTCTCCACTGAAAGTACATCTTCAGTTTGCAAAGACAAGTGAAGTACCTTTCTGGATCAGTATGGCGCCTGGAGGAGAATGAAGAAGTAAGGAAACTGCTGGTAAAAGTATACTTTAGAAACTTGAAGAACCCTCCTCTATGGTCTGGGGCTCCAGAGTTTTTCAAGTAAATTCCCAAGGTAAGGAAAACATTTCTCAAGAGCGAAGGAGAATGACGATTATCCAATTAATATGCAGAGAGAATCTTGATTTCATTAAAGACAACGGAGGCTAACATTATGCAATGACTTTTGTTGCTGCTGCCCCAACATGTAGCCCTTTAAAGAATATTAATACATCATAAACATTAGAATGTTCATGAAAACACTATAAATATCCAATACACAATCTCATCCTCCTCTTTTTGCTGCAATGTCACAAGAGATGAACCACTTCGGTGATTTCTGCTGAGTCTTTTGCATTATTATCTAAAGGAAAGAAGGATAGCGAATCTCACAGTTAATGTAGTCCTGAAATTTATGAAATAACAAAGGTAAACACTTTAGAGAGGGTACCATTATACTTTAAAATTTCATCTGAAATCATAGAAGGCGTACTCATCATTAAATGTCTTTCTCCTCAGGGTGAGGAGGGAGGGATAATGTTAGCCTCCGTTTCCTTTAATGAAATCAAGATTCTCTCTGCATATTAATTGGAGAATCGTCATTTCATTACAAGACCGGAGGCTACCATTATGCAAATTTAATGCCATCTAAGGCTACATTGCTCACATGCTCCACAGGTCTTAAATAAAACTTAGCAAAGGTGTTTGTGTTTGACCAATCAGCTGTTTTAAGTATTTCGGGTAGGGATCCTCCTGCCCAAAAGATTTTACTAGCCATGGTCCCTCTTGAAGAGTGTGCGCCAAACCTTGAGAGGTCTACACCTGCTTCTTTCATAATTATACGTATCCATCTGGCTAATGTGGCTGTAGAAACTGGTCCATAAGGTTTCACATAGGATAAAAGAAGTTGATCAATACCATGTGCTCTGAATTCTACAATTTTCCTTTTATACTCTTTCATACATCCTACAATGCACAACTTTTCACATTCATGGAAGAAGGGATAACGTGCTTTAGGGGATCTTTTCAATCTCACGCCTTTCATCACTCTCTTTATTAGAGCAATACTACCAATAGCTAGATTGTTAACTAGAGCTTGACCTGAGGAAACTGCAGATCTTTAGCAATTGATTTTTCTATAAGAGAGACCTGAATCAAAAAGTTGTGCTAGGTAGTTGGCTGCTTGCTGTACACCCCTATATCTTTTCCTAGTTCCTGGTGCCCATGATTCTTCCAGTAAGCTCTTAGCTTCTCCTGAAAGGCCTGAATATCTATCTGATCCCCTGAAATCCTCCAAACAAGAAGGTTCATCTTCCCTTCTATGACTAGAGGGTGTTTCTCTCTGTCTGAACCCTGAAGAAGACCCAAGGACGTCGGGAATAGGCGTGGGATATCTATTGCAAGTTCCATCACCCCGGGAAACCACACCTGTGATTTCCATAAGGGAGTCACTAGAATGATACTGCATGACTCTAGTCTCACTTTCCATAACACTCTCTGAGTCATGGGGTAGGGAGGTAATGCATAACCTTTGTTCTTGCCCAAGTGATGAAGAAAGGCGTCTACGGCCGCTGCGTTTGGGTCCGGTCTCCAACTGAAGTATGTCTGTACTTGGAACGTTAATCTGCTTGCAAATAGGTCCACCTAAATTGGGCCCAGAGATCCTGAATCAGGGAAAAAACTTCTGGGTGTAACTTCCAATGGCTGGATTCCTGGAGAAACCTTGAATTCCAGTCTGCCCTTATATTCTGAGTTGCTGGGATAAATTCTTCTCTGAGAGAAATCTTTTGTTCCCAGCAAAAATACCAAATCTGTTTTGCAATATCCGATTAGGCTTTGGATTTTGCACCTCCCAAACAATTTATATATGAGACTGCTGAAAAGCTGTCTAAATGGATCAATGTGTTTGAATTCTTCAGCAGGTCTTTGAAACTCAAAAGGGCATTTAAACTAACCCTGGGCGAAGTGCTACGCTACGCTCGCGTAGTTTGCGAAGTTGGCGCTACTTCGCACAACGCGAATTGCACGTAGCACAGTGCAAACACGCGTAGCGTAGCGCCGCGGTCATTTTTGCTTGCTCGCGGTCCTCAACGTCAAGTTGGCGACCGCGAGCAAGCAAAATGACATCCCGGCGAGACTTTTCCTCGTTCGCGATCAGCAACATCAAGTTGCCGATCGCGAGCGTGGAAAATAAACCTCCGGCGAGATTCTCAACGCGGGAGGTCAGGTTTCTCATTGCGAGTGGTCGCGTATGCTCGCGACCGCTAGCGATGAGAAACTACCAGTCCGCGTTGAGAAAGCTGCCGCTCGAGTAAAAATCTACTCGAGCGGCAGTAAAAGACAGCTCGCACTGTGCAAGTTGCCGTTTTCAATGATTGCACAGTGCGGACAAGCATCCGGCACTGTGCAATCATTGCGAACAGTGCGCTACGCAGTTCGCGTAGTGCTACACGAAGCTTGCGTAGTGCGAACTGCACTTTGCGTAGCTTCGCGAAGCATTACTTCGCGAACTACGCCCAGCCTTAATTTAAACCAGCTAACATCTCTAGACAATTTAAGTGGAGTGACTGCTCTTTTTCTGACCATCTTCCCCCTGTTTCTAATTTGTCTATCTGGGCGACCTAGCCTCGGTTGCTTGCACCTGACTAGGACAAAGTCTGGTACATTCCCTAAGATGGCCTTGCCATTCCATGCTTCGAGATTCTTCAGCCACCATAGTAGATCCTCCCGGGCGTCCTTCGATAGGGGTATTGAGTCCCCATACCATAAACCTTTCCTTAATCCCCACACTTTCAAACTCTGTAGTCCTCTATAGTGGAGGTGACCAGGGCAAATGGCTTGAATGGAAGATGAAAGAAGTCCCAAACCTCTTTCTAGGTCTCTTAGTAGTATGGATTTTGTGGATGAAACTGCTCTCATTTCTTTCTTTATTTTCGTTACTTTCTTGCGAGAGAGAACTAGTTGAGATATTTTGGAATTTACCTGAAAGCCAAGGAATTCTACCTCTTGTGTTGGAACCATGATAGACTTCTCCGTGTTGATTATAAAACCCAACCTTTCTAGGAGGTCTATTGCCCAAAATAAATGTTTCTGAACTTCTGACCTGTCCTGTGACATAATGAGAATGTCGTCTAGGTATATAATTAGTCGAACTCCTCTTTCTCCGAGGTAGCTTACTACAGGCCGAAGCACTTTGGTAAAGCACCATGGGGCTGAGGACAGTCCGAACAGGAAGCAGAGGAACTTATTAAAGTGTCCCTTTCCAAGTAAAACGAAGATACTTCTGGCTGTGCTCATCCATGGGTATTGTAAAGTAAGGATCTTTGAGGTCCAATTTTACCAGCCAATATTTGGCTTGTAAAATGTCTCTCAAGAAATGGATACCTTCCATCTTGAAATGTCTGTAGTTTAAAAATGTGTTCAATTCTTTTCAGTTTATAACTGGTCTCCATCCCTTGTCCTTCTTTTTCACCAAAACAAGTACTTATGAATCCCTTTAAATTTTCTGTTTCTGGGACTTTCTTTAAGGCCCCCTTGTCCAACAATTGGGATACCTCTAAGTCTATGAGTTTCATCTTCTCTGCATCTACACTCATTTATCTGGGTTTTTCGGTTTGAATTGGGTATTCCCAAAAATCTATCATGAAACCTACTATTGTTTCTAGTACCCAAGGATCCTGTGTTATTTTTTTCCCAGTTGTGAATAAAAAGCTTTAGTCTCCCTCCTACTTTTATGGGGGAATAAGTAATCTTGCTTACCTTGGTATCCTTGATTAGAGAATCTGGTTCTTCCACCAGGCATTCTTGTGCTTCTCCCTCTTTGGGGGTAAAAGTTGGAGTTTTGTCGATAGCCTCTGTTGTAGTTAGAAGAGCCTCTCTGATCTTGTGGGTAGAAATGGGACCTAAATGCCCCGTGGCTGACAGCCATTTCCCTCCTGTCAGCCCGTCCAAAAAGGGGGCGTAATCCGATGACTGTACGCATATTAGTTTGAGCTTTGCGAAAAGCTATGAAGGTGGAAACGTATTTCCCCAGTGATTTTACGAAATTATCACTGAAGAGGAGGCCTTTGGCATCTCCCATGTCCTCTATAGAGGATAAGTCTGCTAATTTGGTGTTCATTCTCAATAAGACAGCTTTTCGTCTTTTTGTGATCAAATTAGCTTTGGCATTACCCAGCAAAAATGGTGCGTTGGGACCAGCCTCTTAAGAGGTCGATATTCACGGGTGCATTCTTTCCTCTGGCTTCCTCTGCCATATCTAGGATGCTGCTAAGCGGGCCGAGTATGTCCAGGAGTTTGTCCTGGCACTGTTTTAGCCATTTTGCAATGCCTTTCCTGGGGTCTTCTACAAACTTAAATAAGAAGGTAATGAGTTTGGGGTCGAGGTTGGGAGTATTGCATACTTTGTCCCCAGTGGAGGGTCTGGGACATTCATTTCTCAACAAATTGAGAGTTTCTTTGTCCAGTGCTTTTCTTACCCAGTGACTCAAATACTTGGTTACATGGTCCATTGGCCACAATTCTGCATTACGTGGGTGCATAATGGTGGTGGGATTGAACATTTCTCCCCCAAAGGAGTCTTTGATCTCTGTCGAGGTTGAGGGTTGCTCTAGGTCTCGGACTAGGTTATCAAAGGTGTCGTTTGTGTCCTCTGGGTCGAATTTAAAATTATCCATTTCTATCTCATCGTAATCGATGTTCTCTGATGAGGAGTTTAAACAATCTTTAGGCTCTTTTGTGTCACAAAGGTTGCTTCTTTCTATCATGCCTCAACGGCCAACCTTTCTACATGCCCCGTTAGGGTGGCCATTCTCTCTTGTGCTGCCATGAGCACCATTTACTGTTGTATTGCAAGGGCTACCAATGCCGTAGGCGTGGTTAGATGCCTCTTCTAAATGCTTCCTCTTTTGGGAGCCCTTCCTCCGTCTTTGGGGTTCAGAAGTAGTACGGGATTCACCTTCTGAGAAGCAAAAACGTTCTCCTCTATTGGGGTTCCCCTTTTCCTCTTGGATAGTGCGGCGTCCACTGCCTCCTTCACAGAGGACCGAAGTTCCTCCTCTAGAAACCTCTTAATGCCCCCATAAGCTCGGTAGTGACTGTGGTTTGGGGTTGTTGGTTTCCATACTCATAATATTGGAATACTGTGTTAGTTCCTTTCAATCCCTTTTCTTTTAAATTAGGTTAATTCGGCAAGCTTCTATTCACAGTTTGAGTTATTTGTCTGTAATAACCGTTTGGGATTTGTATTTCTTAGGCAAGCTTTTGTTTTCAGAATAATTATCTTGTTGCTGCCACTAGATGGGGCTAAGGAATCGCTTTAGTCTCAAAAGATGAGGCTTCCGACATTTTCCAGCAAGCAGCGCAGTCGTTTCAGCTCGAGCAAGGAGCTGTTGCCAAGGCTACACTCTCGCAAGTTGTGGAGGGCATCAAAAAAAGGACGTTCCTGCCTCCTTTGTGGACTATCGCTCCTCCTTTGCGAGAGGTAGTATGTCAAGCACTGCGATGCTGACTTATGAGCCTGTTGCTGCTAGTGACTTCACTGTCAGGGTACGCGGTAAGGATTGCTTTATTTGAACTTACAAAGCCCAGTCGGAGGACGCAATATCCAAGATTAGCTGAGGATCGCGTCAAACAAATGGCATTGTCGGCGCTCGGTTGCGTAAATTATGTATCGGTATAATTAGGTCTATTGACTGCAGCAGTTTCTACGCTAGGTCGCGTGTTTGAGTCTTTAGACTCTTGATAACAGCGAATTACCACTTACCTGGCCCTACCATAAATTGGATGGGCTTACGAGTTCCGTTTCGAAATCTAATGAAAGAAAGTGTTCTACATTTTTTAAACTAGGATAACAATAATAATAATTATCAGTTCGCAGAATGTTCTATATTAAGAGAGAGAAACATCATCAAAATATTAAATGCTCTATATTAAGAGAGAGAGAAACATCATAGAAGTACTAAGCACATAGAAAAACGTCGTAGGGAAGATGATATGCTGATCTTGTTGAGGAGTAACTAATAAAAGAGGAGGATGAGATTGTGCACTGGATATTTATAGTGTTTTCACGAACATTCTAATGTTTATGATATATTAATATTCTTTAAAGGGCTGCATGTTGGGGCAGCAGCAATAAAAGTCATTGCATAATGGTAGCCTCCGGTCTTGTAATGAAATCATCTTAAAAAGTCTTGTGAAACTCACCATGGCATCTGAATGGCTATCCAATTCTAGAGTGCCATTTCGGGATTCACCAATGGCAGCCAAATGGGTTAGATATACAATAGTGGGGTTTGTGGGCATATAACTTCCAATTTTTCCAGCATCAGGCTCAGGCAATCAGTGGCCAGAGGAATTGCTATATATGTGTCTTGTGCAAAAACAGGTTCCATGGACGACTCAGACAGAGGGCCATGAACCAGGCACCAGCCCATATGCATGTCTTACACAAAGATATCCTATAAGGGGTTTCAATGAAGGATTTCAAAAAGCCAGTTACAAATAGAAGGTGATGGTGCTTCAGTAAACTTACTGGGGATTTGAAAATCTGCACGGGGGCATCTCTAAACAAAAAGAGCATCCAAAGTGTTTGGGTTACACAATGGCATTCTTAAAGCCTCAAAGAATATTGTAATTAATAAAATAATGAATGCAGACAGGGGTATCACACTTATTCCATCATATATAAAAATTGTCATTTTAAAGGAGTGAATATTTAAAAGCTTCTCAGAAGGAGCCTGCTTTTCGATGGACTGGTGTTGAGCTCTTAGAATAGGTTGGAGAATGAGTGG
This sequence comes from Calotriton arnoldi, assembly GCA_963921515.1. Taxonomy (NCBI): domain Eukaryota; kingdom Metazoa; phylum Chordata; class Amphibia; order Caudata; family Salamandridae; genus Calotriton; species Calotriton arnoldi. Next base: position 123,394 of record CAWUFW010016750.1, on the reverse strand, counting down.
AGAGTTGCACATGTGCCAGGTTTTTCATATAAGGCTCTTTCTTGAAGTTGCAATCAGCAGAAGCATATCCTCCACTCTGAGGTATGGCCTGCATCTCTGGGGCCACACAAGCCGTACCACCATTGTCTACTTCATTTTAGCATAATTATAATATGCTGCAAAGATTTGTATAGAGTTGTATTGCCATTAATATGACTTTGGAGCGTTCTTAGAGTTCATACACCTTCAATTACTGTTGTATTGGGTAAGAAGAGACAAACAGCCATGTCACTTTACGAGAAAATATAGTAGCCCAATATAGCAATCTGGCATCTACTTTGGAGGAGTGATGGGAAGATGAACAGTTTATTAAGAAGCTGTGCTCAGCTTTCATTAGAGCTTTGATAAGTAAAATAAAGAAATAGCCAAAAAACCTCCCGGATCCCTTTGGTTTACGCAAATAAGAGCATCGGGCCAGAGAGAGCAACAATGTATTTATTTCTTATTTTTGTGATTTATTTTACAGAGTGTGCATGGCTCAAGGGCTATTAGAGTGCTCTATTAGGCAACACAGTTACAACATTGGGGGTTAAAGAAAAAAGTAGAAGTGCAATACAGTGTTCCTTGGGACCTGATTTTAAGTTTGACGGACAGTACTCCATCTGTCAGGGATGTGGAGGACACATTACCTTGGCCATCCTGACAGACTACTGTCCATCAACTGTAGAAATGACCCATGGCCCAGGGATCATCTCTTTACCTTGACCAGAACCGTCATCATAGTGATTCACTACAAAGTTGCCTGCCTCTGTCAGTTTTAATGGCTGTTCTCCAAACTTTAAAAAAATGTGTTCTCTAAAAACAAAATTCCAAAGTGAGAGTTTGCTTTTGAAAAACAAAAAACTAATGACCCCTCTCACCCAATCTCCTAGGGTGTGTGGTCATTATTATTGTTTGTCTGTAGCTACCCGCCAGGCTTCTCTTGCCAGTGATGGGCAGAAAGGAAGGACATTAGAACGCTGGAATGTTGGGAGCTCCACTGAAAACAATGGAGTGCTCAGGGATTCTAATGGCCGGTAGAAGCCCGATGCTCCAACATTCCAATGTAGTTGTTCGTTTGTGTGAACAAAGGCCTCACGGAGCCCAAGGGATTTTCAGTCCCCTCGGGCTCCGTGAGGCCTTTGTTTTATTTGCTAGCACATTATGCCCTCTAGTGGCGGAATGTTCTATAGCCTTATAGCCCTCCATAGCTGGGCTATACCGGCATTAAAGTCCTGCTCCCTTGTTAAAAGCCCGAGCCGCACACTGGAGTGGGCCTTTAATGGCCAGTATAGCCCGCTTCGGCAGGCTATAATGCTATATTGCACCAACCACCCTAAATAGAGCGGGTGTTTATTGCCCTTCCTCTGACTGCCCCTACTCCGTTGAGCCGACAGAGGAAGATTTCCATTGATGAAGAAAACAGGTGCTTCAGTGATGGAAACACTGCAGTCCATGTGTAAATGAGACAGGTAGACCAAGAGTTTGGTGGACAGGGTACAATGCTGGAGTACAACCAACTCGAAATCAGGCCTTACAGTTACAGAACACATCATAAAACAGAAACCAAGGTTATATCCTACATAAGCAAAAAGAACAGTTGATGGCAGAATGCAGAACAATGTCATACATTCACCCCAGTACAGAGATCTGGGCCTAAATCCATCGTTTTTTTGCTCACCATGCCATTCCAGTTTAAACCCAGCCATATGCAAATCAGTCTTGATCCTGCGCACAATGGGAACAGTCCAGCCCGAACTGCCAAGCCAGGTCCTCCGTGGACTGGAAACAAGCATCCTAGGACCGGTTTCGGGGTTTCACCCCTCTTCAGCCAGGATAGCTTGACTCCAGTGGCATGGAGGGCACAGGACCCACATCTGGGCATATCCGTCCCACTCGGGGTGACAAATGCAAAAAGAACAGTTGATGGACAGAACGCAGAACAATGTCATACATTCACCCCAGTACAGAGATCTGGGCCTAAATCCATCGTTTTTTTGCTCACCATGCCATTCCAGTTTGAACCCAGCCATATGCAAATCAGTCTTGATCCTGCGCCCAATGGGAACAGTCCAGCCCGAACTGCCAAGCCAGGTCCTCCCTGGACTGGAAACAAGCATCCTAGGACTGGTTTCAGGGTTTCACCCCTCTTCAGCCAGGATAGCTTGACTCCAGTGGCATGGAGAGCAGAGGACCCACATCTGGGCATACCCGTCCCACTCGGGGTGACAAAAGCAAAAAGAACAGTTGATGGACAGAATGCAGAACAATGTCATACATTCACCCCAGTACAGAGATCTGGGCCTAAATCCATCGTTTTTTTGCTCACCATGCCATTCCAGTTTGAACCCACCCATATGCAAATCAGTCTTGATCCTGTGCCCAATGGGAACAGTCCAGCCCGAACTGCCAAGCCAGGTCCTCCCTGGACTGGAAACAAGCATCCTAGGACCGGTTTCGGGGTTTCACCCCTCTTCAGCCAGGATAGCTGGACTCCAGTGGCATGGAGAGCACAGGACCCACATCTGGGCATACCCGTCCCACTCGGGGTGACAAATGCAAAAAGAACAGTTGATATCCTACATAACACATTAAACAGAACTCTGTAGAAGCAATTAACACGGCATGGACAACCCATTTAGTTGGGTCTACCATGCCCAAAACAGTATTGCCCGCCACACCCCACCTTACAGGAGCACACATTTAGGCAGAACTAGGAACATACACTTAACACAGTAAGAACATGCAATTACATGAGTATTAAGCACTTTTTAACAACAGCTATGCAACCACACACATACATTTTCCAGAAAGTGAGTATCAATATCAGCTGAGGAAATGTGCAAGATATTTGTTAAAGCCCTTAGGCTCCAGTTACAAAAAAAACCACTCATTTAAATTGACATACTTACCCAATTACTGCACACCCACCACAAAAGCTAATAAGACTCCGGTTTGTGATCGAAACCTTTTGAAAGTCCTACTTCCGACTTCTGAAAAGCACTGCTCTGCCAAACTAATAGCTGATTCTGTGCTAGAGGGCAGTGGATGGGCATCACTTAGGAGATATGCAGTGAGTAGGATAGAAGGAAGACTTAGAGCATATATGAATGGAAATGCCTGTTAAGTAGAAGAGGTTTTCAGTTTTGAACAGAAACAGGTACTTCCGCAGACCAGGTCGGTCACAGTCAGACTTAATACCATTAAGATGGCGTATTTGCGATGTGCCAGTGGTGAATTCAACACAAACCTGATCAATTCTCATCTAATTTCTTTCAGTAGATCCAGCAGGATTTGGGTCCCCTGTGTGTGGTCTGTGCAGATGAGGTGTGTAAGGGGTAAACTTAAGAGAATTGCCCCCTACAAGAGCCCTGAGTTCAGCTGCACTCTGTCAGATGTAAAACCTTTTGTGCTAATTGAGCAGAAGGACCTACCCCATGCCAACACTAGCTGGAAATGGTCTTCTGATTTAATTATGTCAAGGGCCGCTGTTAGACTACACAAGAGCAAGGCAAGACTTAGACAACCAGTTTTAGTTACTGATCTCTGAAAGCTGTTCCCTTACATCCACCAGAGTCCATTCCACAGGCATCATCTCAAGTAATCAGCGATCTGGTAAGGGACCTCCCAGGTTATTACTAAAGTCATGAATAGGCAGTGAGGAATAGTTCAGAATTAAAAGAGTAAGCAGGTCACTGGATTTAGATCCCACCTATTTAGATGGCGGCATGACTGTAGCCATGATACATTTGCCAACTTTGTTATGACGAACCAGTAATATCAAGATGTTTTTAATGAAGCAGACACGAATCAAGGAGAACCAAGCCCCATATTTCCTCCAAGAAGACCCTGCCTTTGCTCCCATTGTTCCTGGGTGGTGCAACATTACAGATGGAATTTGTTTTAGAGCACAGAACCCGGTGATAGGAGGTGATGGTTTTTCCTCCAGAGTGCTGTTTTTTCAACACACCGAGTAATACGTTTGTTTCAGGATCTCACCTAGGACAATAAATGGTAATTTTTGTAGTGGGAACGGAAGATACTGAAAGCGAAAAGAGCAGGGTGAACAACAAACTTTGAAGAGCATTTTAAAGCCCAGAAATGTAACTAAACCCTTAAGAAGAGAACAGAAGCCAGCATGTTTTTTTTTTCTCCAAATAAAGAAAGTATCCTGATCCCTTCTCGAGAGGATAACATTGATCATAGTCCATACTGTTTTTCATATATAGCACTCACAGTGTAAATGTAATTATGTTTGGAGTTGTATCTCAGTTCCAGAAGGTACTAGAGTCTTTTGAATTGTTTTGTTGTACATCATTGCAACCACTCCATATCTACTATGTGCCAAGATATAGCTCTGACCAGCCCTTCGGAATATAGCATGCAACACTGTATTCCCCTGTATTAGAGTTTCAAACCTTCTGGGGTAACCCATGTTTCCTCGCCAGTGTCCCCCTTGGAGAGTCAAGAGTACATAGGCAGTGACGGTGTAACTGGAATGCAACAATACTTGATGCCCAGGGACACCAGTAAACAACAGTATCTGTCATGGACACCCCACAGTGACCACTGACTGCTTTAGGACCTGGAACCAAAGGGCTCACAGTGATTAACCTACACTTATTTCTACACACCAGCCTCTTTCCTCTTAATGTAGGTCTCTAGATCCGTGGGGCTCTGTGACACCTGCACGGGGATCCATGACTGTTTGGAAAATGAATTAATATTAGAGGATTAATAAAGTATACATAAAAACCAATATACACAAAGTCAGTCCCATGAGCACAATATCAACTCCAAATTATACAGCAGAATAGTATCCAATGTTCGTCCTTGCTCTTTTATTCCAGATATTGTATCCTGTGAAGACTTGATTGGACTCTTTGATGATACAATTTGCAATTACAGTTCTTTCCAATAATCACAATTCTTGCCAGTCACAGTTCTTTGCCAAAGATCTGGAATAAAAGAGCAAGGACGAACATTGGATACTATTCTGCTGTATAATTTGGAGTTGATATTGTGCTCAGGGGACTGACTTTGTGTATATTGTATTAGCATATGCGATTGCATATGTTATTTTTGCAACGTGAGGTAGTCGTTGTTTCAGTTTCCTTAGATGCATTTCTGTTTGGATTAATTTTTCTCTAGCGACAAGTCACAAAACCATGCGCAGAGTATACCCCACTACCTGTTAGTAAAGTACATAAAAACCGAGATGTAAAATTGTAAATTTTAAAACCATCTGTAAGTGTGAAGGAATTTGAAAGTGGATGCTAAAAATTAAGTTGGAATGATTTGACAAGGTAAGACCAACTCCTTCGATCCGAAAACATGGTGGCCAGATTCTGCACCTCCCCCGCCTAACAGTTGAGGTAGTGAAAAACCTGGGCATGAAATTTAACACCACTTTATCCTTCCGCCCACAAGCTCTTGCAGTGGCAGGAACATGTTTCAATCTAGTAAAATCGCAAAAAAATGTTTTTGACGAATATGCCTCTATTTCCCGCTGCCCGTCACCCCGCATGTTGTTACAACGCATACCATTACCACGCAAGTCGTAACCACGACTTGCGGAGGGGGGCGCTGGATGTTGGAATAGTATAATTTACTATTCCAACTCCAGTCTGTGCGGACAGTAGGGAAGGTGTTGGATTTTAAATCCAACACCTTCTCCCCCCTCTGCACGTCGTGGTTTCGACTTGCATGGTAATGGTATGCGTTGTTACAACGGGGTCGTTGTAACGACCGCGTTGTAACAACATGCGGGGTGACGGTTTCGTGGTCAGGGTTGTTTACCATTTTTGACTACCTCCCTTTCGTAGCAAGGAAGACAGTAGCCTTTGCATTAATTACATCCAGACTGGACTACTTCAATAGTGTATATGCAGGCACAAATAAACAGACACTTAAAAAATTGCAGGTGGTACAACATGCAGCTGCCAGGATCGTGCTGAAACTGCCACGGCGTTCCCCCGCCTCAGCTGCCCTTAGAGCCCTCCATTGCTCCCTATACATAAGAGAGTCCTATTCAAAATTATCGTGCTAACTTTTAGATCCTATAGAGCAGTAGGACCCAAATATCTAGCTGCCAGCTTCATCCATTACACTACCTCTCACACCTTGAGATCCTCTTCCGCCAGTCTTCTCAAACCCCCTACCTTTAGGTGTAAGACCAAGGGTGGCAAATCTCTGGCAGTACTGGGGACAAGGGCCTGGAATCAACTCCCCAAACAGCTGAGATTTATTGACTTCGAACCCCTTTTTAGGAAACTTCTTAAAACCTGGATTCATTGTGCCACTCACTCATCCAGTAAAGTTAGGCTTTTCCCCCTGTTCTGCTATCATGAACTCTGTTCCTATCAGCCTAGCGCCAAGATGCTCCTTTGGGAGTGAAAGTTGCGCTTTATAAATACAATATTTATTCATTCAAGTGCAGCAAACAGAATCTAGCACTGATGATTGGTGGCCTCAATTGAAGCACTGGTAGGTGCTGACAAAAAGAGAGCAAGCATCAAGAGCAAAAGGGTAAAGGGGTTATTCACACAAGTAACTTTACATGTGGCTAAATCTACATGTGTAAAGTTACTATAACAATTTTGAGTAACTTTACTACTTTTGGGTATGCACCATTTTCGAATGTAAGGTTACTCAAAAGTGTAGACTTATGTGTTCCCAACACCTGAAATGGGGTGGAGTCAATAAAAACATCAAATATGACCATACAGATACTACTAATAGGGAATTTAAGCCTATGGGGCATATTCTCAAGGAGCTATCGCCGAGTTATCGGCACTTTATCGCAGCCAAATTTGCGATAAATTTATCACCCCATTCACAAGCTGGTGCTAACAGCCGATACCACCAGTTAACGTGCGAAAGCATCCGCAAAAACATCGCCACAGATGACCCCGGCAACTATCGCTAATGAGATGCAGAGTAGGCGTTCCCGAGCAAAAATCGGCGACAACACCACACCTCAACATTCTCAACGACCAGCCCCATCGGGGTAAGACCACAAAACAGGCTATAAGGCGCGTTAGCAGCAGGAAATTAACATCTGCTCTGACCTGGTGTAAAGTCGAACGACAACCTGCACCATCAAAGGGAGCCCAGCCCAGAGCCACACATGAAGAACAACAGATGCCATGGAGCCACTCACCATGCATCCCGGAGCCCCGAGAGGGCAACAACACCCACCGCCACCACCCCCAGGACTGCCACCCCCCTCGCCCCCCCCGGACCACCACAGAGGCAGCGCAGACAAAGACAGCGGACCTTCAGGAAATGCGCCAGCCTCACAGACCTAACACCAGACAATGTCAATGCCCACTACAGGCTCAAAAGGACAACCATCCTCCGCATCCTGAACATCATTGCCCACAGGCTGACGGTACCAACACAGCGGACAACCAACATCCCTCCGCAGACAAAGCTGCTGGCTGTGCTGCACCTGTTGGCCTCTGGTACCTCCCAACCAACAACCGCCAGAGTCGGAGGAGTCGCACAGCCAGCCCCATCCAAGTTCCTCACACCTGTCCTGGATGCCATCATCAGCTAGGTACCCCAGTACCTATACGTCCCCACAATGCGCAGGAACAGCTGGAGACCAAGCAAGGACTACACGCCATAGCTGGATTCCCGCACGTGTTGGGGGCAATCGACTGCACACATGTCCTACTTGTGCCCCCTGCCGACACCGCACACAAGTACCGCAACAGAAAGCACACGCATCCCATCAACGTGCAGGCAATAGTGGACCACAGGGGACTCTTCACCAATGTCGTAGCCAACTACCCAGACAGTGTGCATGATCCCTTCATCTTCCGACAGTCCAACATCAACCAGCGCTTCCAGGATGGAACCTATGGAAATGCACTGCACGTTGGCAAGTACCAAATGAACACACCACACCCCTCAACTCCACAATCATGCAACTCACAACTCTGGCACTGCACACGTCACAAAATCACATACAACATGCCAAACAACATGCCCACCCACCAGACACAACAGCACAACTTACTGTGGCAACCTTGGTTAGCCATGTACATGAGCCATCAACGGCATGGCACCTCAGCCACACAATACCGGAATGTGGGGAGAGGTGGGAACCAGGCATGTGTGAAGGAGGCAAGTGACCCATGAATGAGAATGTACACAATGCCAAGTGTGGCGGAGATGTGCTCGACAGACTGCAGTATGCAGACCACTGACATATCCATGTCTACATGCACTGCTGGTGTCTGGAGTGTAGTGGACAGTGGACGCAACCATGTCACTCCAGCCAGTGGGGAAGCCCACGGAAATGTAGCTTGTGACGTCCCCCCCTGTAAGCGTGTGTGGAGTGGGCTGGCCCGGCGTACGCCAGGCCAGTGTAGGGGTGTGAATAAAAAGCATGCAGCTCTGGGCGTGGTTCTCTTCCGGAATGCCCAACGTGTCTGCCAGGGCGGCGCCTCCCACCCCGCCACGAGGCCGACGCCATCGCCGTGAGCGGTGTGGCCTGCGATCCTGTGCACCTGCTGCACCCCGGGCCGCTGGTCCCTGAACTCGTCATGCCCGCCCCTGCACAGCCAGGCCTCACTGCTCACCTGCCGACACTGGCGTGTATCAAAGAGGGCCCACCGTGTGCCGGCGCAAGCTCCAAGCCCGAAGCCCGCGACCTTGGCAGCCTCCTCAGACCATCACGGCCTCCGCGACACAGGCCCGCTTTACTCCTTTTTCGCTGACGTACTCCACCGCTGCCTCGGGCCTACACTACGGTCAAGTAGGTCACACATTTGGAACTGAGTCTTGATTATGCAATGGCAGAGTATACACTTTATGGCTGAGTTTATATCACTGTACTCCCTTCGATGTGGTGCCACCAACTCTGTGCATAGCATTCGAACTACACCTGTCTGTGATCCCTTGCTGACTACTGCCTTCGGCCTACTCTGCGGTCGAGTAGGTCACACATGTGGAACTGAGTCTTGATTTCTGCATGGCGGAGTTCATATCATTGTACGCAAGGAGACGAGTAAGAGGAAGACGCGGTTCAGTCCGGAGGTGAAAAGGATCATCGTTACGGAGGTGATCGAACACTGCCGACTACTGCTCGGGTGTCACTAACTCTGTGCATACCAGGCTAACGACACATGGCTGTGGGCCCCTGCTGACCGCTGCCTCGGGCCTACACTGCGGTCAAGTAGGTCACACATTTGGAGCTGAGTCTTGATTACACAATGGCCGAGTGCACATATCAATTCAGAGTTTATATCACTATACTCCCTTCGATGTGGTGACACAAAGTATGTGCATGGCATCCCAACCACACGTGTCTGTGGGCCCTTGATGACTACGCATTCGGCCTACACTGCGGTCGAGTAGGTCACACATTGGGAATTCAGTCATGAATCATTTATGGCAGACTTGACATCATTGTACTGGCCTCATCGCAGACTGCATCCCCTTTCAGCTCCGGTGCCACTAAGTCTGTTCCCCGACATCCATGGACACTTTCTGGTTGAACTTTGGTGGCAACTGAGTCTATGGACTGGGGCTTGTCTTCATCATCATGTCGGTGATACTGACTTTTGTGGCAAAAACGAGGCTGTAGCATTCCACTCCTCCATTTGCCGCTTCCAGCCGGCTTCTGCCCTCTGCATCCTGCCCTGGAGGACACCTTCCACTGTCCCCCGCAAACCTCCGCTACATTCACCTTCGACATCGACGAGGACCCGCTCACCTCGCGTGGCCCTATCTCACTGCACCGCAAGTCACCGTCCCGTGGCGGTGTGCCTGTGCCGGCCGCAGTGCATCCGGGGCCACTAACTCTGTGCAGCTCAAGTCATGGCCCCTGTCTGATAGCATATTGGATGGCCTCTGGGTCGATGGACTGGGGGTCATCAAGGCCATGTGTCTGTGGCCCTGCGCTGTCCGCTGCATCCGGCCTCAACTGCGGCCCACCTGGGCTCACACATCAAATCGAGTCCTGGCCTGCCCGGACGTCGCATCACCGCAGGATGCACACGCCACCACCGCCAGGACCAACTCCAAACAACATGTGCCAGAGTCGTGTCTTACTGCCAGACTATCAGAGTTGCTCACACCAGTCGTGGGTGCCATCATCAGCTTGTTCCCTGCTCAGCTCTTCAGGTGCCACTAACTCAGTGCACCACAAATCATGGACCATTCTGCTTGCATGTTGGGTGAACACTGTACTTTCTCCGGCTACCACCATGATGCTTCATAGTTGTTTCTGTTATGCTGGTGTTTTCTGTTTCCGCTTTAGTTGTGATCACTGTTCAAGTTGTTGCCAGCACCAACGACTCCATGAGGGCTGGCTTACACTCACCCCACTTGCATTCAGCACATGTGTCACTGTACATGTGACCATGCCAATAAAGGTGTCGAGCGCACGTGCCCGTAGCCAGTTCAACGAACTATCTAAGTGTGTCCGTGTGCTCATGATGTATGCATCTGTGCCCCGGGCCCTACAACATTACATTGTGCCGTGTACAGAGGACGCAGCCATGTCACCGCAGGCAGCGGGTGGGACATTGCACATGTAGCTTTGTCGTCCCCCACTCAATACGTAAGAGGAGTGAACTGGGCCGGCGTACGCCAGTCCAGCGTGGGGGTGTGGATGATTATCCCGTGGCTCTGGGTGTGGTTCAGTACTGGAAATGTGCAAAGGCATGTGTCTCTGTCACAGTGTGGGTCTCCGTTGGGGAGTGTAGGTGGTCCCTGATGGGACTTAGACACCCACGTATGTGATCTAGTTCGGCTTCCATGAGGTAGTACCCCACCCGCACATGTTCGGCCACCCCCTTCTGGCAGTCTGACACCTGGCCTTGGAATGCGATGTGTGCTTCGGTGGGCTGCTGGGAGCCAGCCGGGGTGGTGGGTGCGTGCAGATGTGTTGTCTGTGCAGGGGGTGGGGTATCCTCGATGCAGCGGTGCTGCCCTGCTCCTGGAGGTCGATTGCCTAAGATGTCCATGGACTGTTGTGGGGCGTCGGTGTCGGAAGTGTGGAGGTCCTCTTCAGCATCACTGTAGAGTTGTCTGGTCTGCTCTGCTGGAGGTGTTGTTTGTCCCTCTGCAATGTGAAGGGGAGATGCTTGTTGACATTGTGTTGGCATGTATGTTGCCGCATTGTTCAGGTTTACATACAGACTGCATGACAATGTACATTGTGACTGTTTGGGAGGGGCGGACTATTTGATGCGAGACAGTGGACATTTGGACTACATGACGTAGGTGAGGTTGTACACGTACATTTGCATCTCACAGTTTCCTGCTATGTCAGATGTGATTGGCCATTTTCTACGCACAGGCGGACCCAGTTGTGTCCTTTGTTCTGCAGTGTAGGTGTTGGACTGTGTACCACAGTGTCGTCCATGTGGGTGTGCTGTCATTGCTATGTGTGTGTGCTGCATTGTGTGGGAGTCGCACCTGCAGCTGTGATTTTGCTACCCTTATCCCTTGGAGGCGGTGTGCCTTTGGCTTTTGTGCTTTTGAGGTGCTGTGATGTTGGGGACTTGGGTCATTTGTGCTCTTGGACGGTTTTTGTACTCTTGTGCATTGTTTGTCTGCAGATGTGTTGTTGACGTCAGTGGTTGTTTGTGCAGGTGGATGTGTCAAGAGTGTAACCTGCTCCTTTCCGGATGTGGTCCACACTCAGCCACCTCAGTCTCGTGGCGTGCACAGTGTCATGGTGATTGTACTCCAGCCATGCTGCTGGTCATGTGGTGTCACTTGCATTGTCAGTGTGGCTCTCACATACGCACCTTTGCTGTGTTTCGCACGGGTGCGTGTGTGTGTTGTGTAATTGATGATGTGTGGGGTGGGACCCCTTTGGGCACATGGTGGACGGGGGCCTACTTGATGTTTGTATGTGTGCTGCAGTGTGCCACGGGGATCAGGGACATGACCCAGGGTCATTGTGGGTGTGCGGTGTGCTACACGTCGTTGTGCATGTGTGCCATTGTGCCCGTCCCCCCGTCCCCACAGTCCCTGTTCGTTACTCACCCTGTTGCTGTTGTGTCAGGTCATGTCGAGCAGTGTCCGGACTCCCGACTCCTTGCACCGTCTCCACACTGATGACTGTGGCCGCCATTTGCTCCAGCTCCTCCTGTGGTGCAGGACTCCCACCTCCATTCGCCGTTGCTGCCTTCCTGTTGGCAGCGGGTTTCTGCTTGGTTTGGCTTTTCACATCGTGCCAGCGCATCTTGGCCTCCTCGACACTCCGGCTGCATTCACGATGGAATGCCATTTTTCCGTCTGTGTTGCCAATGACACAGTGGAGGTGACGGACAGTTGTTGTTGGTGCTCTGTCACCTCCGTGACGACGATCCGGTTGTCATGCGGACTGTACCCAGTCTTCCTCTTCCTCTTCTCCTTGGCCTTCCCCGACCCCGAGGTTCCTTGCTGGTGGTCGGTGGGCCTTGTGGGGTTCGCGTTGACCTGGGCACTTGTTCCGGGTGCCGCCATGTTGCTACGCAGTTTATTTTGTTTATGGTGTGTTTTTCTTGTTCAGCTTTTATAGTGCATTTTCCCGCATGACGCGTGGGGATTGCAGGCCTGTCGCTGGTTATCGCTGATTTTTGTATCGCGGTTGGCCTCTTCGCAACTTTATTCGAGTTAGAGTTTCGCATTTTTGCGGCGTCGCGTTAATTTTAACGCGGTCATTTGACGCGTTATCGTGGGGCTATCGCATGGTGCCGCCAGGTTGGGAATACTACGTTAACACGGCGTTGTTTTCCCGCGATAGACTGCGATGTGCAAAGTTGCGTTAAGCTAAACTTGCGGTGGTTATCACACGTTCTTGAGAATATGCCCCTATATTTTACATTCTGCACACTTGGTAGAGACCTCAGCAATCGGGGCAGAGTTCTTAAAGATTTGCCTAAAAATATTAAACTCACTTAAAGTAAAATGTTTTTTTTAATTTATTAAGCATTAAAAGTAACTAAAAGTTATGCATAAAATTAATTTCATTTAATTTCATTTACAAAAAATAAATTTAAATTTTTTTTAAACTGTAAAGGGGTCATTAAATTACTTTGAAATAAAATCATATTTATTTATAATTAATATTTAATAATGAACGCCAAGAAATTTCATCACATCTGACCTATCCTGACAAACCTTAACTGCCTCCTGCTGGAAGCAAGGATTACATTTAAACTTGCATGCTTGACTTTTAAAGCTCTAAAACTAGGCCAGACATTTTACCTCTGCTCCCTCCTACACATGTTGGATGATGAAAGTATGCTGAGGAGTAAATCAACATTTGGACTGGAAAGTAAGAAATTCAAATCCCACCAAGCCCCACCAACTCATTTGCTAATGCAGCTCCCACACTCACTCTAGTGCTCTAGAGAGGTGAAAAGGGGTTGGGCCCTTTCAGGAAAAGGCAAAAACGTTTCTATTTAACTAATGTAAAATGTAGCTCTATGCCTGAATGCTTTCATGATCTAACCAAGTGCTTCCTAACCTTTGGGCTTCTGTGGACCCCCATTTAATTATTACTGGACCCCCACTGAATCATTATTGGATTCTGTGGACCCCCACTGAATCATTATTGGATTCCGGGGTCCCCCACTGAGCCTTTACTGGAAGCTGAGAGCCCTGGCCTAAGCATTTTTGATGATTTGAAGTGCAAAACAGTACATATAAAAACATAGAAACAAGCATTCATCAAACAGCTACTCAAATTATTTAATATTGTATTTAATTCACAAACAAATATTTTTAGAAATCTAAATTTTAATAGGCAGGTTGGAGCTTTTCTAAATTCAATTGAGGCCACCCATCGTCCATACTATATTCTGTTTGATGCACTTGCACTGCTCCCATGAATCAATCTGAGAACACTAACTGAGGGCATCATTACGATGCTGGGCAGCCGGACCGCCGCCTGCCACCATGTCGGTCAGGAGACTGACCGACAGGCAGGCGGCAGTCTGACCGCCCAAATACGATGTGCCCGCTGGGCTGACGGGCGGAGAAGTGCTCTATAAAACAGCGGCTTGTGCTGCAGCCCTGGAAAATGGCCGCAGCACAAGCCGCAGTGTTATGGAGCACTTTGTGCACATTTATGCACTGTCTGCCAGGCACCATGTGGTGCATGAATGTGTGTGGGGGCACTACATGTGCCCTTCAGGGCCACTGAACAGTGGCCTACAGTGGCCTACGGGGGACGGGTCCCTGCTTGGGGCCCCAAAAGTCCCTTTCCGTCTGCCTTTTTAATAAAAGCCGGAGTCTAGGGTCTTCAGAGTAGGCTTTAATCAATTGCAGCCACCGACAGAATACAGGTCTCAACAGCATCACCTCCAAAGCCAGAATGCCCCCAGACACTCCATGAGGTAACAGGGTTCTAATTCCATCACCTGACACGCAGTGCTCTACAGATCCCACAACAATGCATGCAATGAATTACAACACATCCCCCTTACAAATTTTAAAGAAAACAGAATAATAAAAGTCTCATAGTAATGGTCCAACATGAGGAACAGAAACAAAAGAACAATGAGAAAATTCCAATAAAACAGTATATGAAATTGAACAACATAAAATAAAATGGAAGGCACTGAATTCTAATATAAAACATAATCCTTGAATCTCATAGGTACATGCCTGAGTCTAGTGGGACTATTAATACTTGCACCTCTATCCATGGAAACGCAACTGTGATCACTGGCTGTACGATGAGCAGTCTCCGCGATTTTAACCAGTCTAGACATACTCCAGGTACAACCATTGTCCAAAGTTACTACGTTTTTCTTGATTGCAGTGATGACAAAAGGGCCAAGAAATTTAGACAAACCTTTGTGAACATGCTTGTTTCTTTTTACCAAAACACGATCACCCAGATTCCATTTCTTCACCCTCACTGACATCTTGTCATCATACCGGAGTTTGTATTTCTGCTGGTACTCGGCCAGTCTATTTTTCCTTAACTCCTCAGTCGCAACCTTGTTCTTCCCGACAGGGAGCCATACCGGATTCAACTTAGAACTCGCTATCCTCCCTCTCAAAGCTTCAAAAGGTGACTTTTGAGAAATGGCATTGGGAACGGTGCGGTGTGCCCACCAAGTTTCTCTCAACACATCACCCAAGGAAACTCCAGAGTCTTGTGCCCGTTGAGCACAACTCTTGACCACCCTATTCATCCTTTCTGTGAGGCCATTGGCCTGTGGAGAATATAAAGCCGTTTTCTGATGAATTATGCCTAGACCTACAAGAAAAGCATGCATCTCATTAGAAGTGAACTGCACCCCATTGTCAGTGACTAAATATTTGGAAACACCTTCTGAGGCAAAGACATCTTTCAAAAACTCTATCACCGACCTCGAATTAACTGAACTCATGCACTTGGAAATCACCCACTTTGAGGTGTAGTCCACCAAAAGAACAACAAACCTCTCATGATAAGGCATTAATTCAAAAGGACCCATTATATCCAATCCCAGCTTGGTCCACACCGCATCTGGCACTTCAACAGGAGAAAGGGGGCATGACTAGTCACATGAGACTTATCATTAATAGCACATAAATGACAGTCTTTGACAACATTTTCTATCATTCGATCCATTCCTGGCCACCAATATCTTTCCCTGACCCGTGTTTTCGTAAGACTCCTTCCCAAATGTCCCTCATGAGCCAAGTTGATTACCTTATCCTTAAGCTCATCAGGTGGAACCATCCTATCACCTCTCATCAGATTTCCCTGGCAAAAGGTTAAATCATTCCTTACAGTCCAGAAGGGCTTCAAATCACAGTCAAGGTCTATGTAACTGGGCCACCCCTTTGAAATTACCTCTCTAAGAGAGGAAAATACCTTATCACTAGCAACGCAGGATGACCACTCTTCTTTTAACAACGAATCCTCCATCAACCAATTCACACACTCAACCTCCTCTCCTACATGTCCAGAGTCCAGTGGCAAGCGTGACAAGCAATCAGCAGACTTATTGCTCAGGCCTGATATGTACTGCACACGGAAATTAAATTCCTGCAGACCCTCACTCCATCTCTTAAGTCTAGGAGTCATGTGGTCACTGTGATGACACGAGAAAATCTGAACAAGGGGACGATGATCAGATTTCACTGTAAACGGAATCCCCCATAGGTAAAACTTGAAGTGTTGTATTGCCCAATACACACTCAGGGCTTCTCTTTCAATGCAAGAGTAATTGACCTCGGCTTCTCTAAGAGCTCTGGAGGCAAAGGCTACTACTTTCTCCTCTCCATCAACAACTTGGGAGAGCACTGCCCCAAGTCCCTTGAGACTGGCATCAGTTGTAAGTATGGTCCTCAATTTGGTATCGAAGTGCCCCAAAGTTGGCATCTTCCCAATTTCACTTTTGACCAAATCAAAAGCCACCTCACATTCTGATGTCCAGACAAAACGTGCCCCCTTTTTAAGCAAGACTCTGATGGGCTCAACAACACTAGCAAAACTCCTCACAAACTTGGAATAGAACTCTGCCATCCCTAGAAAGGACCTAACTTGCTCTTTGTCTTCAGGTGCTGGGGCCTTGACAATGCTCTCTGCAAGTTGTAGCTTAGGCTGTATACCCTCACCAGAAATAACGTGACTGAGATAAGTGACAGACTTCAGTCCAATACGGCATTTATCCTTCTTGACCGTGAGTCCTTTTTCCTTTAATCTACCCAATACAGATCTCAAAACCTTCTCATGTTCACACTCATCCTTACCGGAAGCTAGAATGTCGTCCTGAAAAAACAGGACATTGGGTAAGCTCCCCAGGATCATTTTCATTATTCTCTGAAAGCAGGCTGCCGCTGAAGCTAACCCGAAAGGCATTCTTAAAAATTGATACGCCCCCAAAGGAGTGACAAAGGACGTTAAATGCCTGGAATCTTTATGAAGCATGATTTGGTGATACGCGGATGAAAGGTCCAAGACACTAAAAATTTTATCTCCCTTCAACAAACTAATAGACTCTGAGATATTTGGAAGGGGCTGTCGGTCTACCCAGATCCATTCGTTCAATCCACGTAAGTCCACACACATCCTCACGGCAGAACCACCATCCTTAGATGCTAAAACCACCGGACTCAACCATTCCGAGGCTTCAATCTCCTCGATTACTCCCAACCTCAGCAGCCTTTCAAGTTCAAGTCTCAACGGTTCAACCATCAAATTCGGCACTCTTCTTACTTTATGTACACAGGGTTTGGCTGAACTCTTTAAAATAATTCGATGCTCAAACCCTTTGAGACACCCAAGGACATCGGAAAATACCTCAGGAAAATCCTTATAGTATTTACTTCCAGCATCCATCACCTCAATTGACATAACTTGCTTACGTGGATTCTCACACACACTATCCATTAACATAACTTGATCATCTGGATTCTTGGCATTGGGATTAAGGATTATGCCCAAGTCACGTTGATGCCTCCAACCAAGAAGATTATCTCCTCTCACAGCCACATAGACTTTGCCCACAGTCTCCCTCCCTTTGAATACAATCTTCGCTACTACATACCCAACAATATCCACACGGGATCCACTATAACTAAGTGGAGAAATGTCCGGAGGCAAAAGCTTCACATTTTCAAGCCCCACAACCTCATCCCATATCTTGTTCCCTATTAACGTAAAAGGGGAACCTGAATCTGCCATAACGTTGAATTCACTACCATCTACAGAAATGTTGCAAAATGGCATAATAATTTTTTCAGAGTCAATACTCCCACCACCCTCAGAAATACTTGAAATAACCACAGTGCGGATAATGTCGGAATTCTTCTCCATCGCACGACCCTTCTTTGAGGATTTACACACACGGGCATAATGTCCTTTGATCCCACAGTTAATACATGTCGCCTCCCTCGCATAACAATCAGGAAAACTAGAAGAGTGGGAAAAACTTCCACATCTGTAACACCGCACTCTCTGATTGTCACTACTACTCCTCTGATGATCAAAAGAACGTTGTTGGCGTAGGTCACGTTCATTGCGAGGTTGAATATCTCTATTCGAAGTAATGTGATGTTGAGTGTCCTTCAAAACATTCTTATTCTTTGCTCCCAAAGACACTTTGGCAATGGTGTCAGAAAACTCATCACCCATGTCACTTCCCGACAAACTGTGTACAGCACTTAGACTTTTCTTCGTGCCATCACCTTGAACTTGGTCACTATCCTCACGATTTTTCCTTATTTCCTTCACCCATGAGGAAGTGTTCTCAACACCCTCCACAATCGCAATGGCCTCAGACAACGTGGGATTTTTGGATAAAAGCTTCTCTTGCACTCTCGAGCTGTTCGTGCATCTCACCAGTTGATCTCTCACAAGAGAATCTGAGAGATCACCGAACTCACATGTACGTGCCAAAGTTTTGAGAGAAGCAACATAGGTTCCCACACGTTCCGTGGTGCCTTGTATCCTCGTGAAAAACCTATGGCGCTCCAAAACCACATTTATACGAGGTCCAAAATAACGTTCTAACATAGTCATGGACATCTCGTAAACATCTATAGGCTCTCCCTCCCCATTGCCAACAGTTATAAGGTCCATGCTGTCATAAATATTTCTGCCTTCTACACCTAAGTTATGTAGCAAGATGGCTTGCTTCCTGAAGGCTGAAAATGTTTCTCCCCCAATAGCCACTATATATGAATCAAATAAATTCCTCCATCTTTTCCATGGAAGAATCGGTTCCCCCTTTTCTGATAGGAATGCTGGGGGCTGAGACATGTTGGTAGAAGTGGCCATAGTTATGTTTCAGCAAATGTGTTAAATGTGTAAAAATAAAAAAAATAAAAAAAAATAAAAATTCTCACCATGAATAAATTTGTCGGAAAGTCAGAAAAGTCAATTATCACCTTGCAAAATTATCCCCTTTTCCTCATTGTCATCTTAGTTCAAATCCAGCTGTTGAAAACCTTTAGAATCGCGCTATGAAAAAAAATCGCGCTGTTTCAAATCCAACTTGACTATGTGAAACTGTTGGACTTGGCCCTTTTGGCAGGTTCACCCCTAAACTTTTTGCCTGTTAATATGACCTGATCTTAGTAGTTTTTGGCCTTTGCGCACTTTAGCACTGTGTCCCAGTGTAAAGTGCGTGCGCACTCTGAGTGCATGTGGTGAGATTGTCCTGCCCTCCCATAGGAATGCATGGGGGATATGTGTGTCCATGGTAATTCCTGGTGAGAGGAGTGCAGGGGCGAGTTTAGTATGTGCGAACTCGTGAGAATAAATGCTGCGCAATGGTGTGCGCAGATTTATTATGACTGGTGTAGAAATGCCACTTTTAGAAGTTGGCATTTATGTGTGCTCTGTGTCTGCCTGCCTGATGTGAATTGCATGTCTGGCTTTGTGAGTGACAGGGGCTGGGAGGTGTGTGTGGCTCCAGGAGGGGCAGGGTGAGTCAGCGCAGTGGTGAATAGGGAGATCTGCATCTAGATGGGAGGGAGGAGTTGCACCTGGGACCTGAATAGGGCTGTGCCTTCCCTCCACAATGCTGGCTCCACCCCCTGTGGTGCGTCTGATGTCCCTAGCCTGTCCTGTGAAAGGAGAGAGGAGCTGAGCAAAGCAAAGTGCTCCAAAGCTCCCCAAACCAGTTCTAACTGGTATCCCCAGCCCTGTGCTGTGTCACAGAGGAAAATGTCCTATAAATGAAGGGGCTGTGACCCCATGATTGTTCAGTTCTGTTCTGTGCTTTCTGGTGCCTACTTGCGGCCGGCAGGCTGCCAGCCTGCCAGGAGGAACCGCCGCTGGGGATTGACCTGCTGCCCTGCTTGGCAGCGGGGGTCTGCTGACCAAGGAGCCCCCAGCGTGCTGGCCTGCCTGCTGTTACTTTGCCCAGCTTTGCTTTTTGGGGTTCTGGACTGAGCGCCTCGTGGGTACTACGTTTTCCAGGTTGAGTGAGGAGTGCTGCTTTGCTGTACTCCAGTGCCCCTAAGGAAAGAGGCTCCTGCGTGCCCAAAGCGCTTCGTGGGCGATTCACAAATTGTGACCCCTGATGCCCTGAAAAGAGGAGGGGATCTTGCCCACTCAAAGCGCACCGTGCGCGCTGCCCATGGAAGCCTGAGAAGGGGGCTCCGGTGGCAGAAACGGCGAGAGCAGCCGCCTCGTGAAAACCGGAAGTCAGGCCAGTCCGGAGGAGCCTGACCAGAGGTGGGGCCAGCGGGAGCAACCAATCGCCCCAAGCGGCGGCAGGAAGTCAGGCAAGCTTATGCCTGCTTGTAGGCGGGGCTCCCGTGTGCCGGTGGGAGCCCCGCGAGTCGTGTCCTAAGGAAGCCGAGGTCGGCGGAGACTTTGCTCCGGGCGCATTACCAGGGGTGAAGAGCGGAGCCTCGCAGGCACCTTTCTGCTGCTCTCTGCCTAATTCTGAGGGAGTGGCTCGACGGAGACCGGAGGAGTCCACGGAGAGCCCCGGTGAGTGGGGCTCAAATTGCACATTGTTGGTGCTAGTGCTTTCTTGGAACACAGCTGCACTGCTGATTGCGGGCAGCTGCAGCGTGGGGGTGTTACCTCTGAGGAGTCCCGGTGAGAGGGGCTTGTGTGGCCCTGCAGGGCCGGTGTTCAATTTGCACACAGCTGCACCGCTGGGGCAATTTGGTTCCCTGAGTCCCGGAGTGGGACTTGAGAGGCACGGTAGTGCCAGTGCTTGTTTTCCCAGCTGCACCGTGAGAGCGCGGGCAGCTGCAACGAAGGGGGCACTTTGAAGGCCAGAGGAGCCCCGGCGAGAGGGGCCGAGTGGAGCAGTATGGACGCTCCCTGAAGCGGCACGGTGGTGCCGGTGCTGATTCCTTTTTGGGGGCAATTTGGTGATAGAAGTCCCTGAGTGGGGCTCCAGAGGCACCATAGGTGCCAGTGCTCATTTTGTTCGCCACAGCTGCACCGCGAGAGAGAGCGGGCAGCTGCAACTTGGGGACAGTTTCAGTTTCATTTTAAATTGCGAGTCCCAGATCGTGTTCACTTTCACAGCTGCCCAACAATTAGTGGGCAGCTGCCACGTTTAGGCCTGAACTTTTGCGCACTCTACTTTGGCTGCATGTGCAGCCAGCCCTGCCACTGTTGGACATAGGGAATTTGAGCCCCTGTGAGAGGTCAGTTGGCCTGGGGCCAGTGTCAGTGCGTTGTGCCCCCGATTGGGGCACACTGGGTTTATGCTTACGAGGCCTATTGCCTCATGTGATTTATGCCTAATGTGATGTAGGTGTCCCATCTTGTAGGTTACAGGATCTCGTGCTAAGTTCCTACCTGTACCAGTAATTACTGGTTGTGCGCTACATTTATTATTTGCATTTACTTACCTGATCTGATGGTTCTGACCGTGGCCCGATTGGCCTGGTCCTGTATATAATTCCCCTGTGAATATTGCCTAGTGCCAGTAGGCGCACTGTATATTATGTGATTATGTTTCTAAGGTATTTATGATAATACAAAGGCTATTTTTTATATAACCTTGTGTGGAGTTCCTTTTGTGGTGTGCCTAGTGTGTTGCTGCTGTGTGAGTGTGCTGCGCAGACGCTTTACACATTGCCTCCGGGATAAGCCTGACTGCTCGTGCCAAGCTACCAAGGGGGTGAGCAGGGGTTATCGTCGGCGTGTAACTCCCTCGCCCTGACTAGAGTGGTGGTCTCTGCCTGGCTTTGGCGCAAGCCTTAGCCAACCAGAAATCCCATTTCTAACATTGGTTGTCAGCGGTGGGGATTTGGACTTGCGTTTGCGCAGTACCACAGCGACAACTGGTTGCACTACAAACTCTACATTTAGATAATCACGTGTGTGGGGATTATTGGTCCGAGTTTTGTTTTAATTCTTCTCCTAAAAGTGTCATTGGTAAATTGTGTACTCTTGCTTCAGCTCAGAAACCTAGGTCTCCTGTGTTGCACGTGTCCCTGAGCGTCCTGCCAAAATGGAGTCTGCTTTTAATTTTTGTGGTCTGTTTAGATACAGCAGGTGGGAGTTGGTGGACTTCTGTAAGGAGAGAGACATAGCAGTGAGTGGGTCAGACACCCAGTCAAAACTGAGGGACAACCTGATCCAATGGCAAAAGGATGAATGGGACTGTGAGCGCAATGAGGAGAAGAGGGCCCTGGCCGCACGCCAAGAGGGTGGTGGGTCTGAGGGGGGCCCTGAGGAGTCTGAAGAGGAGGAAGAAAGTGACAGGACCGGGACGCCAGTAGATAGTGAGGACCCCATGGATAGGGAGTCCCTTGCTGGGTCCAGTGTCGGGGGCAGTGCCCCATCCCTTTTCCTGTCCCCAGAGGAGTGGGTGGATAGGAGGGAAGAAAGGGAGCATCAGCTGGCTTTGGAGAAGCTCAGGTTAGAGCATACCAGGGAGATAGCGCAGCTGAGTATGGAGGAGAAAAAGCTAGAGACCGAGAGGGTCTTAGCGCAGGAGAGGATGGCGGAGGCTGAGAGGGCCTTCGCCAGGGAGAAATTATCTCCTGAGGGCCGTTTTAGTTTTCTGGATTCCCCAGTGAGGGTGGAGTCCAGTGGTGGCAGCAATATACAGTCCAGTGCAGGAAGTCCCATTCCCAGTTCCCAGAATATGGTACTTGGCTCCCAGGAAGAGGAGTACAGGTTGAAGTTCAGGGACAGTAGGAAACTGTCTCACCAGTCTTGGGGGAGGTTTGTGGATGACTGTCATGATGCACTGGTTGACTGGGTAAAGTGTACCACGGAACAGGATTTTGAAGAACTGTTCAATCTGGTTATTAAAGAGCACCTGCTCAGTTGTTGTTTTCCAGGGTTGCGCCAACACCTGTTGGAGTGTGGGCACCCTGATCCATGGGATCTTGCAGAGGAAGCAGACCTCTGGGTGGAGGCCCAAGGTTCTGAAGAGGCATTGGGGAGTGATCCCAAAAGTAGTGGCTCAGGTATCTTCCCATCCTGTATGGGGGAAGAGGTTCAGTGTAGCCCAGCTAGGTCCCAGTGTAGTGGGAGGGGTGTAGGGGCTCACGTCCTGTCTCAGTGGAGTAGGAGTGAGTGTGGGACTGAGTGTCCCCAGGTGCCCGAAACCCAGTCTCAGAGCCTGGATGGTTTCTTCAGGGAACACCAGGTTGGGAGCCTAGGCTGTCCTGTTAGTCCATTTGAGGAGGATCTCCTAGTGTCTGGAGAACCTGGAGCGTCTGTAAATAGAGCTCCAGTGGTTCTGGTGTCTGGCAGTGCCGCTCCAGTTGGGAGGGTACAGAAGTCCGGATTGAGGGGTGAGAGGGGGATGTGTTCCCCAGTGGAAGAACCAGTGGGTCAGGGGCCAGCCAGAAGGGCTGAGTCTCCTAGAAGTGACCATGGTGACACCACTTCTGTCGTGGGGGATCTCTGCGCCCTGTCAGATGGACAGGGGTCGGGAGGTCTGCGCCACGCAGACTGTCACGCAACACATGAGTCATGTGTTACCCTCGGGGGGCTGCTGAGTGCGCCCCCGGAAGTCCTGGTGTGCCAGGCAAATGCTCAGCCGTGGGGTTCAGCCCCAAGGTTGGGAGGCCAGGTTCGGGATCCGCCTGATCTGGAGGAAGGGACATCTGTAATCAGTGTCCTGACCGGTTCATCTTCCAGGGGTACCGCTCCAGTTGGGAGGGTGCAGAACTCTGGAAGGGGGTGCAGAGGGGGAGTCCTCGCCTCTGACTCCGGTGCAACCTGAGGGTTTAGACCCTAGGTTGGGAGACCAGTTTTTGGAGAGAGGTCCTGAACTGGTGGGAGAGTTGTGTTCTGAGGGTGCCTCTCCAAGGAGGAGAGTGCGGAGCCCTAGAAGAAGAGGTAGGGGAGGAGAGCCTCACCCGTGACTTCTGGTCCGCCTGAGGGTGCAGACCCTAGGCTGGAGGATCAGTGGCAGTCTAGACCTGCCCTGATGAGGGGAAGAGTGGAGAATGGCTACTATGTGCCAGGGGTTACTACCCCCACTCTGTGGATGGGCAAGGACCAGTGGCATCTGGATGGCCTAGGGCCTGGTCCTGGCCGCGGACAGCTAGGGAGTACCAGTGGGGTAGCCCAGTTGCTCCGGACAGCTTTTTCAGAAGGAACCACATGGGTTCACCGTGGCGTAGAACAGGAGGGTGTCCCTGCAGTTGCGGGCCCGCGTCCGTGTTCCATCGCCCCAAGCAGGGAAGCCCATCACGGTGGTGATTGGTCTGCCCTGCGTTTTGGCTGGAAGGGGGTTGTGTTGGACTTGGCCCTTTTGGCAGGTTCACCCCTAAACTTTTTGCCTGTTAATATGACCTGATCTTAGTAGTTTTTGGCCTTTGCGCACTTTAGCACTGTGTCCCAGTGTAAAGTGCGTGCGCACTCTGAGTGCATGTGGTGAGATTGTCCTGCCCTCCCATAGGAATGCATGGGGGATATGTGTGTCCATGGTAATTCCTGGTGAGAGGAGTGCAGGGGCGAGTTTAGTATGTGCGAACTCCGTGAGAATAAATGCTGCGCAATGGTGTGCGCAGATTTATTATGACTGGTGTAGAAATGCCACTTTTAGAAGTTGGCATTTATGTGTGCTCTGTGTCTGCCTGCCTGATGTGAATTGCATGTCTGGCTTTGTGAGTGACAGGGGCTGGGAGGTGTGTGTGGCTCCAGGAGGGGCAGGGTGAGTCAGCGCAGTGGTGAATAGGGAGATCTGCATCTAGATGGGAGGGAGGAGTTGCACCTGGGACCTGAATAGGGCTGTGCCTTCCCTCCACAATGCTGGCTCCACCCCCTGTGGTGCGTCTGATGTCCCTAGCCTGTCCTGTGAAAGGAGAGAGGAGCTGAGCAAAGCAAAGTGCTCCAAAGCTCCCCCAAACCAGTTCTAACTGGTATCCCCAGCCCTCTGCTGTGTCACAGAGGAAAATGTCCTATAAATGAAGGGGCTGTGACCCCATGATTGTTCAGTTCTGTTCTGTGCTTTCTGGTGCCTACTTGCGGCCGGCAGGCTGCCAGCCTGCCAGGAGGAACCGCCGCTGGGGATTGACCTGCTGCCCTGCTTGGCAGCGGGGGGTCTGCTGACCAAGGAGCCCCCAGCGTGCTGGCCTGCCTGCTGTTACTTTGCCCAGCTTTGCTTTTGGGGTTCTGGACTGAGCGCCTCGTGGGTACTACGTTTTCCAGGTTGAGTGAGGAGTGCTGCTTTGCTGTACTCCAGTGCCCCTAAGGAAAGAGGCTCCTGCGTGCCCAAAGCGCTTCGTGGGCGATTCACAAATTGTGACCCCTGATGCCCTGAAAAGAGGAGGCGATCTTGCCCACTCAAAGCGCACCGTGCGCGCTGCCCATGGAAAGCCTGAGAAGGGGGCTCCGGTGGCAGAAACGGCGAGAGCAGCCGCCTCGTGAAAACCGGAAGTCAGGCCAGTCCGGAGGAGCCTGACCAGAGGTGGGGCCAGCGGGAGCAACCAATCGCCCCAAGCGGCGGCAGGAAGTCAGGCAAGCTTATGCCTGCTTGAAGGCGGGGCTCCCGTGTGCCGGTGGGAGCCCCGCGAGTCGTGTCCTAAGGAAGCCGAGGTCGGCGGAGACTTTGCTCCGGGCGCATTACCAGGGGTGAAGAGCGGAGCCTCGCAGGCACCTTTCTGCTGCTCTCTGCCTAATTTTGAGGGAGTGGCTCGACGGAGACCGGAGGAGTCCACGGAGAGCCCCGGTGAGTGGGGCTCAAATTGCACATTGTTGGTGCTAGTGCTTTCTTGGAACACAGCTGCACTGCTGATTGCGGGCAGCTGCAGCGTGGGGGTGTTACCTCTGAGGAGTCCCGGTGAGAGGGGCTTGTGTGGCCCTGCAGGGCCGGTGTTCAATTTGCACACAGCTGCACCGCTGGGGCAATTTGGTTCCCGGAGTCCCGGAGTGGGACTTGAGAGGCACGGTAGTGCCAGTGCTTGTTTTCCCAGCTGCACCGTGAGAGCGCGGGCAGCTGCAACGAAGGGGCACTTTGAAGGCCAGAGGAGCCCCGGCGAGAGGGGCCGAGTGGAGCAGTGTGGACGCTCCCTGAAGCGGCACGGTGGTGCCGGTGCTGATTCCTTTTGGGGGCAATTTGGTGATAGAAGTCCCTGAGTGGGGCTCCAGAGGCACCATAGGTGCCAGTGCTCATTTTGTTCGCCACAGCTGCACCGCGAGAGAGAGCGGGCAGCTGCAACTTGGGGACAGTTTCAGTTTCATTTTAAATTGCGAGTCCCAGATCGTGTTCACTTTCACAGCTGCCCAACAATTAGTGGGCAGCTGCCACGTTTAGGCCTGAACTTTTGCGCACTCTACTTTGGCTGCATGTGCAGCCAGCCCTGCCACTGTTGGACATAGGGCATTTGAGCCCCTGTGAGAGGTCAGTTGGCCTGGGGCCAGTGTCAGTGCGTTGTGCCCCCGATTGGGGCACACTGGGTTTATGCTTACGAGGCCTATTGCCTCATGTGATTTATGCCTAATGTGATGTAGGTGTCCCATCTTGTAGGTTACAGGATCTCGTGCTAAGTTCCTACCTGTACCAGTAATTACTGGTTGTGCGCTACATTTATTATTTGCATTTACTTACCTGATCTGATGGTTCTGACCGTGGCCCGATTGGCCTGGTCCTGTATATAATTCCCCTGTGAATATTGCCTAGTGCCAGTAGGCGCACTGTATATTATGTGATTATGTTTCTAAGGTATTTATGATAATACAAAGGCTATTTTTTATATAACCTTGTGTGGAGTTCCTTTTGTGGTGTGCCTAGTGTGTTGCTGCTGTGTGAGTGTGCTGCGCAGACGCTTTACACATTGCCTCCGGGATAAGCCTGACTGCTCGTGCCAAGCTACCAAGGGGGTGAGCAGGGGTTATCGTCGGCGTGTAACTCCCTCGCCCTGACTAGAGTGGTGGTCTCTGCCTGGCTTTGGCGCAAGCCTTAGCCAACCAGAAATCCCATTTCTAACATTGGTTGTCAGCGGTGGGGATTTGGACTTGCGTTTGCGCAGTACCACAGCGACAACTGGTTGCACTACAAACTCTACATTTAGATAATCACGTGTGTGGGGATTATTGGTCCGAGTTTTGTTTTAATTCTTCTCCTAAAAGTGTCATTGGTAAATTGTGTACTCTTGCTTCAGCTCAGAAACCTAGGTCTCCTGTGTTGCACGTGTCCCTGAGCGTCCTGCCAAAATGGAGTCTGCTTTTAATTTTTGTGGTCTGTTTAGATACAGCAGGTGGGAGTTGGTGGACTTCTGTAAGGAGAGAGACATAGCAGTGAGTGGGTCAGACACCCAGTCAAAACTGAGGGACAACCTGATCCAATGGCAAAAGGATGAATGGGACTCTGAGCGCAATGAGGAGAAGAGGGCCCTGGCCGCACGCCAAGAGGGTGGTGGGTCTGAGGGGGCCCTGAGGAGTCTGAAGAGGAGGAAGAAAGTGACAGGACCGGGACGCCAGTAGATAGTGAGGACCCCATGGATAGGGAGTCCCTTGCTGGGTCCAGTGTCGGGGGCAGTGCCCCATCCCTTTTCCTGTCCCCAGAGGAGTGGGTGGATAGGAGGGAAGAAAGGGAGCATCAGCTGGCTTTGGAGAAGCTCAGGTTAGAGCATACCAGGGAGATAGCGCAGCTGAGTATGGAGGAGAAAAGCTAGAGACCGAGAGGGTCTTAGCGCAGGAGAGGATGGCGGAGGCTGAGAGGGCCTTCGCCAGGGAGAAATTATCTCCTGAGGGCCGTTTTAGTTTTCTGGATTCCCCAGTGAGGGTGGAGTCCAGTGGTGGCAGCAATATACAGTCCAGTGCAGGAAGTCCCATTCCCAGTTCCCAGAATATGGTACTTGGCTCCCAGGAAGAGGAGTACAGGTTGAAGTTCAGGGACAGTAGGAAACTGTCTCACCAGTCTTGGGGGAGGTTTGTGGATGACTGTCATGATGCACTGGTTGACTGGGTAAAGTGTACCACGGAACAGGATTTTGAAGAACTGTTCAATCTGGTTATTAAAGAGCACCTGCTCAGTTGTTGTTTTCCAGGGTTGCGCCAACACCTGTTGGAGTGTGGGCACCCTGATCCATGGGATCTTGCAGAGGAAGCAGACCTCTGGGTGGAGGCCCAAGGTTCTGAAGAGGCATTGGGGAGTGATCCCAAAAGTAGTGGCTCAGGTATCTTCCCATCCTGTATGGGGGAAGAGGTTCAGTGTAGCCCAGCTAGGTCCCAGTGTAGTGGGAGGGGTGTAGGGGCTCACGTCCTGTCTCAGTGGAGTAGGAGTGAGTGTGGGACTGAGTGTCCCCAGGTGCCCGAAACCCAGTCTCAGAGCCTGGATGGTTTCTTCAGGGAACACCAGGTTGGGAGCCTAGGCTGTCCTGTTAGTCCATTTGAGGAGGATCTCCTAGTGTCTGGAGAACCTGGAGCGTCTGTAAATAGAGCTCCAGTGGTTCTGGTGTCTGGCAGTGCCGCTCCAGTTGGGAGGGTACAGAAGTCCGGATTGAGGGGTGAGAGGGGGATGTGTTCCCCAGTGGAAGAACCAGTGGGTCAGGGGCCAGCCAGAAGGGCTGAGTCTCCTAGAAGTGACCATGGTGACACCACTTCTGTCGTGGGGATCTCTGCGCCCTGTCAGATGGACAGGGGTCGGGAGGTCTGCGCCACGCAGACTGTCACGCAACACATGAGTCATGTGTTACCCTCGGGGGCTGCTGAGTGCGCCCCGGAAGTCCTGGTGTGCCAGGCAAATGCTCAGCCGTGGGGTTCAGCCCCAAGGTTGGGAGGCCAGGTTCGGGATCCGCCTGATCTGGAGGAAGGGACATCTGTAATCAGTGTCCTGACCGGTTCATCTTCCAGGGGTACCGCTCCAGTTGGGAGGGTGCAGAACTCTGGAAGGGGGTGCAGAGGGGGGGAGTCCTCGCCTCTGACCCCGGTGCAACCTGAGGGTTTAGACCCTAGGTTGGGAGACCAGTTTTTGGAGAGAGGTCCTGAACTGGTGGGAGAGTTGTGTTCTGAGGGTGCCTCTCCAAGGAGGAGAGTGCGGAGCCCTAGAAGAAGAGGTAGGGGGAGGAGAGCCTCACCCGTGACTTCTGGTCCGCCTGAGGGTGCAGACCCTAGGCTGGAGGATCAGTGGCAGTCTAGACCTGCCCTGATGAGGGGAAGAGTGGAGAATGGCTACTATGTGCCAGGGGTTACTACCCCCACTCTGTGGATGGGCAAGGACCAGTGGCATCTGGATGGCCTAGGGCCTGGTCCTGGCCGCGGACAGCTAGGGAGTACCAGTGGGGTAGCCCAGTTGCTCCGGACAGCTTTTTCAGAAGGAACCACATGGGTTCACCGTGGCGTAGAACAGGAGGGTGTCCCTGCAGTTGCGGGCCCGCGTCCGTGTTCCATCGCCCCAAGCAGGGAAGCCCATCACGGTGGTGATTGGTCTGCCCTGCGTTTTGGCTGGAAGGGGGTTGTGTTGGACTTGGCCCTTTTGGCAGGTTCACCCCTAAACTTTTTGCCTGTTAATATGACCTGATCTTAGTAGTTTTTGGCCTTTGCGCACTTTAGCACTGTGTCCCAGTGTAAAGTGCGTGCGCACTCTGAGTGCATGTGGTGAGATTGTCCTGCCCTCCCATAGGAATGCATGGGGGATATGTGTGTCCATGGTAATTCCTGGTGAGAGGAGTGCAGGGGCGAGTTTAGTATGTGCGAACTCGTGAGAATAAATGCTGCGCAATGGTGTGCGCAGATTTATTATGACTGGTGTAGAAATGCCACTTTTAGAAGTTGGCATTTATGTGTGCTCTGTGTCTGCCTGCCTGATGTGAATTGCATGTCTGGCTTTGTGAGTGACAGGGGCTGGGAGGTGTGTGTGGCTCCAGGAGGGGCAGGGTGAGTCAGCGCAGTGGTGAATAGGGAGATCTGCATCTAGATGGGAGGGAGGAGTTGCACCTGGGACCTGAATAGGGCTGTGCCTTCCCTCCACAATGCTGGCTCCACCCCTGTGGTGCGTCTGATGTCCCTAGCCTGTCCTGTGAAAGGAGAGAGGAGCTGAGCAAAGCAAAGTGCTCCAAAGCTCCCCCAAACCAGTTCTAACTGGTATCCCCAGCCCTGTGCTGTGTCACAGAGGAAAATGTCCTATAAATGAAGGGGCTGTGACCCCATGATTGTTCAGTTCTGTTCTGTGCTTTCTGGTGCCTACTTGCGGCCGGCAGGCTGCCAGCCTGCCAGGAGGAACCGCCGCTGGGGATTGACCTGCTGCCCTGCTTGGCAGCGGGGGGGTCTGCTGACCAAGGAGCCCCCAGCGTGCTGGCCTGCCTGCTGTTACTTTGCCCAGCTTTGCTTTTTGGGGTTCTGGACTGAGCGCCTCGTGGGTACTACGTTTTCCAGGTTGAGTGAGGAGTGCTGCTTTGCTGTACTCCAGTGCCCCTAAGGAAAGAGGCTCCTGCGTGCCCAAAGCGCTTCGTGGGCGATTCACAAATTGTGACCCCTGATGCCCTGAAAAGAGGAGGGGATCTTGCCCACTCAAAGCGCACCGTGCGCGCTGCCCATGGAAGCCTGAGAAGGGGGCTCCGGTGGCAGAAACGGCGAGAGCAGCCGCCTCGTGAAAACCGGAAGTCAGGCCAGTCCGGAGGAGCCTGACCAGAGGTGGGGCCAGCGGGAGCAACCAATCGCCCCAAGCGGCGGCAGGAAGTCAGGCAAGCTTATGCCTGCTTGTAGGCGGGGCTCCCGTGTGCCGGTGGGAGCCCCGCGAGTCGTGTCCTAAGGAAGCCGAGGTCGGCGGAGACTTTGCTCCGGGCGCATTACCAGGGGTGAAGAGCGGAGCCTCGCAGGCACCTTTCTGCTGCTCTCTGCCTAATTCTGAGGGAGTGGCTCGACGGAGACCGGAGGAGTCCACGGAGAGCCCCGGTGAGTGGGGCTCAAATTGCACATTGTTGGTGCTAGTGCTTTCTTGGAACACAGCTGCACTGCTGATTGCGGGCAGCTGCAGCGTGGGGGTGTTACCTCTGAGGAGTCCCGGTGAGAGGGGCTTGTGTGGCCCTGCAGGGCCGGTGTTCAATTTGCACACAGCTGCACCGCTGGGGCAATTTGGTTCCCTGAGTCCCGGAGTGGGACTTGAGAGGCACGGTAGTGCCAGTGCTTGTTTTCCCAGCTGCACCGTGAGAGCGCGGGCAGCTGCAACGAAGGGGCACTTTGAAGGCCAGAGGAGCCCCGGCGAGAGGGGCCGAGTGGAGCAGTGTGGACGCTCCCTGAAGCGGCACGGTGGTGCCGGTGCTGATTCCTTTTGGGGGCAATTTGGTGATAGAAGTCCCTGAGTGGGGCTCCAGAGGCACCATAGGTGCCAGTGCTCATTTTGTTCGCCACAGCTGCACCGCGAGAGAGAGCGGGCAGCTGCAACTTGGGGACAGTTTCAGTTTCATTTTAAATTGCGAGTCCCAGATCGTGTTCACTTTCACAGCTGCCCAACAATTAGTGGGCAGCTGCCACGTTTAGGCCTGAACTTTTGCGCACTCTACTTTGGCTGCATGTGCAGCCAGCCCTGCCACTGTTGGACATAGGGCATTTGAGCCCCTGTGAGAGGTCAGTTGGCCTGGGGCCAGTGTCAGTGCGTTGTGCCCCCGATTGGGGCACACTGGGTTTATGCTTACGAGGCCTATTGCCTCATGTGATTTATGCCTAATGTGATGTAGGTGTCCCATCTTGTAGGTTACAGGATCTCGTGCTAAGTTCCTACCTGTACCAGTAATTACTGGTTGTGCGCTACATTTATTATTTGCATTTACTTACCTGATCTGATGGTTCTGACCGTGGCTCGATTGGCCTGGTCCTGTATATAATTCCCCTGTGAATATTGCCTAGTGCCAGTAGGCGCACTGTATATTATGTGATTATGTTTCTAAGGTATTTATGATAATACAAAGGCTATTTTTTATATAACCTTGTGTGGAGTTCCTTTTGTGGTGTGCCTAGTGTGTTGCTGCTGTGTGAGTGTGCTGCGCAGACGCTTTACACATTGCCTCCGGGATAAGCCTGACTGCTCGTGCCAAGCTACCAAGGGGGTGAGCAGGGGTTATCGTCGGCGTGTAACTCCCTCGCCCTGACTAGAGTGGTGGTCTCTGCCTGGCTTTGGCGCAAGCCTTAGCCAACCAGAAATCCCATTTCTAACAGAAACCAATTAAGTGCAGCCCAATCCAAAATGGCCGTCACGTTGCGTGACCTGACGCATGTCAGGGTCAGCAGCTCGTCATAATGCAGGCACTCCGAGGCAGAATGAAGCTGGAAGCAAGGAACTGGCACAAGCAGGGCAAGCGGCGGCACGCGATGGCAGAATTCAAAAGTAAGCTCTTAACTGTAACTTACTGTAACTTCCTATCGTGTCGATCCAAGTAAATACTCTTAAAGTCGATGTTGTGAGCCAGCGATGTTTCCAGTGCCCAGGATATCGTTGAATAGATGTAAATCTTCGTCCAAATCCTTTTCTTCGTCTTAAATTTTTCTCCACACGTTAGAAGGACGAAAGAAAAATGTAGTGGGTTCTCAGGGGAATCGGTGGTTGCTTAGGCTTGTCCCCAATCAAGAGCTCCTCGTCGCCAGTAATAAAAGCCGGAGTCTAGGGTCTTCAGAGTAGGCTTTAATCAATTGCAGCCACCGACAGAATACAGGTCTCAACAGCATCACCTCCAAAGCCAGAATGCCCCCAGACACTCCATGAGGTAACAGGGTTCTAATTCCATCACCTGACACGCAGTGCTCTACAGATCCCACAACAATGCATGCAATGAATTACAACACTTTTCATACCGGTGAGACAGCCATGAACAGGCAGTCAGAAAGGGTCATCCTAATTCCTATGGCAGTACCTGCACAGGCACCGCCTCCATTGTAGGGTTAGGATTCCAACCGCCGCCCCGACGGGATCTTGGATCCTGTCAGAGGCGGCGGTCCTACCTCCCAACCTCTGCGGTCCGACCGGCTGCATCATAATGCAGTGGTCAGACCAGTGTGCTGTATGTCAGGCGGACATGGTCCACTTGACATCTTAATAATGGCCTTAATTTTTAGCCTCCAATTTTAAATTGGAAACCAATGTGGGATCACACTGCTTCACCTCCCAGCAGGTTCACCCCTGAGCATTGTGGTCAATGCAGTTCACCAAGCGTGTGTGCTTGCAGAATTGTCTCGAGTAATTACAAAGTTGTACTGGCCATCTCTATACACGTGTTTCTGGATCATTATCCGTCGTCAGTAGAGATTAGGCATCAAATATTTGGGGTTGCTGAGCAGGCTGCCAAAGTATTCTCAGGTCACAGTACCTCTCAAGGCGCGCAGGTGCCTCTCCACGAGCTCGTCAGCTCAGCCGGCTCGAGGAGCCTTTTAAACAGGAAACCAATGTGGGATCACACTGCTTCACCTCCCAGCAGGTTCGCCCCTGAGCATTGTGGTCAATGCAGTTCACCAAGCGTGTGTGCTTGCAGAATTGTCTCGAGTAATTACAAAGTTGTACTGGCCATCTCTATACACGTGTTTCTGGATCATTATCCGTCGTCAGTAGAGATTAGGCATCAAATATTTGGGGTTGCTGAGCAGGCTGCCAAAGTATTCTCAGGTCACAGTACCTCTCAAGGCGCGCAGGTGCCTCTCCACGAGCTCAGGGGCGAACCTGCTGGGAGGTGAAGCAGTGTGATCCCACATTGGTTTCCTGTTTAAAAAGCTCCCTCGAGCCGGCTGAGCTGACGAGCTTGTGGAGAGGCACCTGCGCGCCTTGAGAGGTACTGTGACCTGAGAATACTTTGGCAGCCTGCTCAGCAACCCCAAATATTTGATGCCTAATCTCTACTGACGACGGATAATGATCCAGAAACACGTGTATAGAGATGGCCAGTACAACTTTGTAATTACTCGAGACAATTCTGCAAGCACACACGCTTGGTGAACTGCATTGACCACAATGCTCAGGGGCGAACCTGCTGGGAGGTGAAGCAGTGTGATCCCACATTGGTTTCCTGTTTAAAAGGCTCCCTCGAGCCGGCTGAGCTGACGAGCTCGTGGAGAGACACCTGCGCGCCTTGAGAGGTACTGTGACCTGAGAATACTTTGGCAGCCTGCTCAGCAACCCCAAATATTTGATGCCTAATCTCTAGTGACGACGGATAATGATCCAGTAACACGTGTATAGAGATGGCCAGTACAACTTTGTAATTACTCGAGACAATTCTGCAAGCACACACGCTTGGTGAACTGCATTGACCACAATGCTCAGGGGCGAACCTGCTGAGAGGTGAAGCAGTGTGATCCCACATTGGTTTCCTGTTTATAAGGCTCCCTCGAGCCGGCTGAGCTGACGAGCTCGTGGAGAGGCACCTGCGCGCCGTGAGAGGTACTGTGACCTGAGAATACTTTGGCAGCTTGCTCAGCAACCCCAAATATTTGATGCCTAATCTCTACTGACGACGGATAATGATCCAGAAACACGTGTATAGAGATGGCCAGTACAACTTTGTAATTACTCGAGACAATTCTGCAAGCACACACGCTTGGTGAACTGCATTGACCACAATGGTCAGGGGCGAACCTGCTGAGAGGTGAAGCAGTGTGATCCCACATTGGTTTCCTGTTTAAAAGGCTCCCTCGAGCCGGCTGAGCTGACGAGCTCGTGGAGAGGCACCTGCGCGCCTTGAGAGGTACTGTGACCTGACAATACTTTGGCAGCCTGCTCAGCAACCCCAAATATTTGATGCCTAATCTCTACTGACGACGGATAATGATCCAGAAACACGTGTATAGAGATGGCCAGTACAACGTTGTAATTACTCGAGACAATTCTGCAAGCACACACGCTTGGTGAACTGCATTGACCACAATGCTCAGGGGCGAACCTGCTGAGAGGTGAAGCAGTGTGATCCCACATTGGTTTCCAATTTTAAATTCCTTCACTTTTACAGAATGTTTTAAAGTTTTCAATTGCATATTTTGCTTCTTTATTGATATGCACATTATTACCCTGTTTATATTATTTAATTCTCTAAGCAGTTGCGACCCCCTGAGAAGGCTTCATGACCCAAGAGGGGTCCTTGGACCACAGATTAAGAACCACTGATCAAATCATTCTGATCTCTCTGTCTCTCCACACTAATACCCCTACCTCTCCTGCAGGCATGCTCTGCCAATATCCATGTTTCTGAGTTGGTGATGATTTTAACTACAACTGCTAAGAGTACACCATTCGGCAATGGTATTTATCAAATCTATTTAAATGGTATACTTGTATGCTCAGGTTCCATTTTTGTTACACTGTAAAGCACTGTAATGCCAAACGGGTACCGTAGTTGCTATATAAGAACCCTGATTTTCTAAATTGGTGTCTCAGAAGTTTGGAAGGCCTCGTGTAAGATTGCAGCAGCCTCTTGGTAGCATTTCCAGTGTTAGGGTACCTGTGGGAAGTTGCCGATGTTAGGATGAGAGGACACCTAGAGGGGGTCACTACTGTGGAATGGGCTTGGTTGCAGTCAACTCTCCGACAAAGGAAGCTCTTCACTTTCCAAGTCAGTCTAGGATAAGACAGAGACAAGGACCAGAGACCTTCACAAAGAGATATCCAGTGCCATTTTGCTTCTGGGTGACAAGCTATAGGAATTCTGGCTCAAAAGGAGTAGCACAAACCAATTGTCTGACTTGCATTGTTTTCCGCTGCTCTGTAAATCGAGATGGGGAAGGGAGCACCATGCCCAAGGGGGAGGGGCATGCAGGACATGGGAGGAGGAAGAAGGTACGAATGCCAGTATTCATTGAAGCTGTCTACATAGTTAATCCACGAAGGCATACTACTAAATAAGCAGAGCAGGGAACTATGAGCAGTTGTCTCAGCCGCAATGCAGCATTAAATGAAAGCAGCTATGGGTGCCGAGCTGAGCACAGGCAAACAGTAACAGGAGCAGGAAACCAAGAAAAAAATAGTTCCGCAAAGAACAGATAAACAACCAAAGCATAAAGATACAGTACTTGGTCCCTGCTCTGTGGGAGGAACAAAGGAGAAAAAGGAGGGACAAAGAGGCAGGACTGACCGCTAGCAAGCAAAGATTTTTAAAGGACACTGAAACAAACAAATGAAAACCAGGGGGATGGCTTTAAGCACACAAGGGAAGTATATACTAAAGTATAAACAAGAGGTCTTGAATGCTCAGCCTAATTAAAAAAAGGTAGACGCCCTAGTGATCCTTGTTCACTTTCTGAACTCTGGAGGAAAATACATTGCTTCCTGACATCCTAAAACACCGTTTAAAAACAAGCAGGATGCTTCTCCTTGCAGAGCGTGCTAAAGAAGGTGAGTCTGGGTGGGTGCACCCTTTCTCCTGTGGTTGACCTTTTAGGGGGAGGGAAGGGGCACAATAGCTCACCTACACAGAGCATGTGTCTTAGAAGTACAATTTGTTTCACTTTTGCTGTGGAATGTTGCCAGCTACCCTGGAAGGCCTCAGACCCCAGTCCGACAGAACAGCAAGCAGTTCAAAAGGCCAACTGAATGTCTCTGTACATTTGTGGATTGCCTGACTCAGATTGGAATTGACCTGGCAACGAGTGTCTCTATAAACTGTAGGTTTTTCAAATTGCTCGCTTTAAATTACCTTCTTGAGACACTGGAGCAACATTTTCCCAGTCAATGCATTAAAATGAATACAAGAAAATTACGATGTGTCAGAATGCAAGGATTTGATCATGCAGATCACTGGAAAGAAAGACTCTCAGATCTGCCGCTCAGAGTGACAGAATTTTAAATCGTAATCTGACTGCACGTCGTATAACGGTACCTGTGCCAGATATGATAATTTATTTCTCAGATGTTAGGTTATATGCTAGGCACACTTCAGACATGGTGCGTACACACATAGCTGCACGTGGGCCTCATTCTAAATGTGACACAGTCAACCAGTCCTGATTGTTTATCCAACAGCATTTGGCGTTTGGGACTTGTAGTTTTATCATAATATGCATGCAAGTAAAAATCACAAAATGCATGCCGCTGTCCACTAAAATGCAGTCCCCTTCACTGCTGCACATAGTATGTACATGTTTTGTGAGTGAGGTTTTGTCTCCTGATTTGCCTATTTTCTGGGGCTGCTTTGCTGCTGTTCATTTTGTGCCTGTATTCTGAGAAAGGTCTGCATACTGATTGCCCTTGCTGCATTTCTTTTGTGACTGTGACTTGCATTACAGTGTGCTCCCAGTGCTGTACCTGTTTTGTGAGGGATGCTACCACAGGTGCTGTTAATGCTTTTCATGTTGTTGCACAACTCATGCCAATCCTGCACCACATTTGTGAATAACACTTTCACTGCTACATCCTATAACTGTGATGGAGGCTTGCTGTGCAGCTCCTTCCAGTGTTATGGTGAGGGATGACGTCACAACGAATTCGTTTGCTGTATCGGCTGTTTGTGAGGTTGGTTTTCATAGCTGCTATCCATACTGTGTCTTTTCAGTATGTGCACGAAGAACGTTTGTACTGCTGCTGTACATGTTGTGCGTTTGTGAAGGAAGGGGCACTGCTATTCCAAGGGTTGTACATCTAATGTTTCAGTTAGGAAAGCTCACACTGCTGCTTCCTTTGGTGTATTTTTTCTGTGAGAGGAAATCTTGCATTTCCATGTTGCAGCTATTTTTGTGTGTGAGTGAAGCTTGCAATGCTGCTATCTGTGCAGTACCTGTTGTGCATATGGAGTGAATCTTGCATTGCTGCTGCCCATGCATACCTGTTCAATGAAAAGGAAATCGTCTCTGTTACTGCCTTTGCATTCTGTTATACAAAATGGACCTCTATAGGCCATACTCAACTTTGAGATGTACATGCAAGCACAGCATTATAAGTAATCTCGGTGAGAAATCAAACTTGACCGGGCTAAAAGACTGAGGGCTGAAGGAGAGAAAAGTAAGTATGCTTATGTCACCCTCTATCTTTTGCAGACGTCCAGCAGCAAAAAATACAGCTCATCATTCCCTTGTATTCATTCAGTGGTGCTTCCCACTCTGATAAGCTGGATGACCAAGTGTTTTAAAGCAATACATGGTAACCTCTAATCATCTTTTTATCATTCACGCTGTTAAACATTTGAATATTGGATGAGACTTCAGCGTCATTTTGAGAATGAATGGAATGTAACTCAAAGTAGCAATGACAGTAGATAAATATTGCTACGTCAAAGTGGGGTAGAGAGATCCAATGCACCTCTCATTGAAGACAAGACTAGGCGCTGGGGGCCGAGGCTGCCCTTTGGGAGGTTGCATTGGACATTGAAAAGCGAGATTACACTTTGGGATGTGCAATGGACCCGGGGCAGCCTTATTCAGAATATAATATTGTTTCCTAAATTATGTATTTTATGACATATGTGTTTCAAACATTGACAAGTTTTGATAACAGAACATGGATTACACATTTCATATATTTATGAAATTAAGTCCTTCATCTACAGATAAATTCCTGCGAGAACAGTAGAACAATGCTGTTGTAAGTCTTGGCGTACAGTGGTTGAGCCTGCATATTTTATGCCACTATTGCATAGGACTGTGTGAGGCATATAATGCCTGCACCAGGGGAGGTGATGAGGGAGCTCCTGGTATATAATGCAGTATGTAGTAATTGTAGTTTCTGTACTATTCTATTGATTGTATTATTGTTCAAATAATGATTATTATTGTTGTTAAAACAATTACTAACAAATGGATTTGCAACCTCTTAAGGTACAAACCCAGGCCCAAAGCCTAGTCTTCAGTGATATGCGCGTCTGTACTAATCATGCATTTAATATGGAGCTCTTAACATCAATGATGCCAATTTGTGCGATGGTCGCAGGCCAAAGGTGACATGATGCCACTGCTTGTGATGTCGCTTATGCTACCCCTGGCATTTTAGTGAATTGACGCCCATGCCAGTGAGTGACAGTACACGAGAACCGGGAGTTTGTCGAGAACTGGGATTTGCGGCACGGGAATTCCACGATAGTGAGGAAGCCCAAAGGGTAAACGGAAAAGACTAGACAAAAAATACATCAAATTGCTGGAAGAAAATTGCTGTGTGAGCTGAGTCCTCGAACGCTGAGCAAGAACATTTCTTCTTGTTTAGTGGATTAAAGTGACTGACTGGCTGGGAAGCGAGCATGGGCAGGAGACAGGACAGGGCTTCCAAAGACTGGTTCTATTGTTTGTGGGGAAAATCTAAAATGGCGCAGTAACCTCCCTGGATGGAGTGGAAGACTAGAGGAAGGAGGGTTAGGAAGTGGAAGAAGAAATGCGCCCTTTCCAGCTTATCCATCAGCCACTAGTAACGGAGAGGAGACAAGTTATATCTGAGTAGGATACGGAGCTCACCCTCCCCGCCCCACCTCACATGTGACTGCCATGGTAGGTGGCGGTACAGACCCTCGCCGGTCAAGTGTCCATCATCGCCCAAAGAGCTGTTGGGGTCAGCACACTAAGAGCGTTCGTCCATCACTGCCAGAGCAGCGGGAGACTGTCAGCGACAGCGACCGGCCACACTCGCCCAGACCGACCACTCAAGCATGTTCCGAGCGAGGGGGGCTCAGTTACTGCGTCAACGCCGCGAACCTGGAAGGTGTGGGTTTCACATTCTTGGCTTTGTCAGCAGCGGCCGAGCTGAGGCCCGCAGCGCGAGGATGCTGAGTGCTGAAACAATGCGCCTTCACTCCGGAATGACCTCTAGAGAGAATCTGCACCCAGACTCGGTCACAGATGTCCAGGCTACACAGCTTTAATTTTTTATTTTTTTTTGCAGATTTTATATAGCGAGAACTCGACCCGAAGGTATTGGAGAGCTTTACATGAGCACCAGCTACGTTACTCAAGGACACATTATTATTATTATTTTTTTGGGTAGGCACGGGGAGATTAAGTGATTTGCCCAGAATCACAGGATGTGGAGTCGACGCCGAGGCTCGAACCTTGGTTTCCCAGCTCCAAAGTCGGCAGTCTAGCCGTGAGACCACATCAGCGTTAATTAAAGCAGGTTAATGCCTTTATTGTCCTTTTATAATTTGTGCAGTAACGCAGGGTAGGATAGGGGGCTGCAAGAGACCCTTCAGAATCTCTGTTCATAATCACCCATTCAGGGGTTATTTCTGCTGCCCTGACACCATTACCACACAGGACTCCAACATGCGTAGCTACCGCGGAGCCGAGCTACCCTAATAGACCGTGATACAGCGTCGGATTGGTAACGCGGGCACTCGGCAGGGCCGGTGTCCGAGTTCCAGCTGTGGTCTGCTTTTTTGGGCAGCCTGGGGGCCGATTTGGGCGGTGTCTCTGTTGTTCAGATACAGCCAGCGGCCCAGTGGGTGTCTGAGTGGCCTTCCTGGAGGCAGATGGGCGCTCATTAACTCCCGCTTTAGCAACAGGCAGAGGTGTCATTCCCGTTCTCTCACTGGGCCGGCCCATTAATGTATGCATACTGAGCGGGGCAGGGGGCCTGAGCAGAAGTGGCCTCACTTGTTTTCAGGTGTGTTTCACCAGTGTAAACTAATCCGTGCATTTTTTTTACCCCCCTCTTTTTTTTAAATAAAATTTTGCGGAAGCAGTGTTTTGCGGAAAGGCAATATGCAAATGTGGGCCACTTATTTTTAGCGTGCCCGGGCCGATTTTTAATCCCAATCCAACCCTGCCGTGATAACATTTTATGTTAAAGCAAAGAATGAAAATATGAACACATCTAAAACAAAGGAAAAAATCCAATATCAAAATCTCGTTTTTACCGACTTTTTGAGAGTTGGGTGAGGCGTCTTTGTTATTTTTGTAGGGGCTCTGTCCGCCTTATAAAAATCCTCAAGCATAATTAGTTTTCCTCTCGCCTCTGAGGCCTTCCCTTCTTCCTGCAGTGTTCTCTGCCATGTGGCCTCCCTGCTTCTTTGCCTTTCGTGTATTAGTGTTTGTAGAGCTATGACGCGCCTTCCTCCCTAAAGCTCAGCATGTTAAGCGCATTTTCTCCCATTTGTTTTTGTTTTTAACCTTATGTAACGTAAAATGACATCAGATTGTATTGTTTTTTAAATTGTTCTAAGCAGCCGCGGTCCGTGCAGGTAACAGCGGTGGGGCCGCGTGTGGGGGTATTTCGAGGGACGGTGCCGAGGGAAAATTAATTATTTATTTAATTTTCCCTCAGCATCGTCCCTCAAAATCCCCCCTCACGCGGCCCCACCTCCCCACCGCTGTTATCTGCACGGACCACGGCTGGTTCTAAGTGCAGCCAGGGCCGGTTTTTAGCTCAGATAGCTGCCCTGTCAAAAGCACATTTCAAGCCCCTCCTTATGCCCTCCCGCTCAAAGTAGAGAGGCCCAGAGTGGTGTGGCACAGAGTGGAGTGGTGCAGAGTATAACAGAGTGGTGTAGAGTGCAGTGACATAGAGTGCAATGATGTAGAGCGGTGTAGCTTGCAGTGGCATTGTGTGCAGTGGTGTAGAGTGCAGTGGTGCTGAGTAGAGTGATGTGTTCAGTGGCGGAGAGAACAGTTTTGCAGAGTAGAGTGGCTCAGAGTAGAGTGGCACAGCGAGCAGTGGCATAGAGTACAGTGGTGCAGAGTAGAACAGAGTGTTGTAGAGTGCAGTGACATAGAGAACAACAGTGTAGAGTGGCATAGTTTGAAGTGGTGCAGCGTGCAGTGGAGTAGAGTGCAGGGGTGCAGAGTAGAGTGGCATTAAGTTCAGTGGCAGTGAGTGCAGTCTTTGCGAGTAGAGTGAAGAGGAGAGGGGCGTGGAGTAAAGTGGCATAGAGTGGTGCAGAGTAGAGTGACGCAGAGTAGAGTGGCACAGAGTAGTGTGGCTCCGAGTAGAGT
This sequence comes from Calotriton arnoldi, assembly GCA_963921515.1. Taxonomy (NCBI): domain Eukaryota; kingdom Metazoa; phylum Chordata; class Amphibia; order Caudata; family Salamandridae; genus Calotriton; species Calotriton arnoldi. The sequence continues at coordinate 81,714 of CAWUFW010016750.1, read as the reverse complement.
GGTACAGAATAGAGTGGCATGGAGTAGCATGCCCCAGAGTAGAGTGCTGCAGAGTAGAGTTATACAGAGTAGAATAGAGTTGAGTAGCGTGCAGTGGCATAGTGTGCAGTGGCGTAGAATTCATTGATTTTGAATAAAGGAGTAGTGAGTGCATTGGAGTAGAGTGCAGTGGGTTAGAGTAGATTGGCATAGATGGCGGTGACATAGAGTTGAGTGGTACAGAGTAGAGTGGTGCAGCATAGAGTGCAGTGGCATATCGTGCAGTGGTGCAGAGTGGCGCAGAGTGGAGTAGTGTAGCGTAGAGTGCAGTGGCATAGGGTGCAGTGGCGTAGAGTACATTGTTTCAGAGTAGAGTGAAGTGACGTAGAGTGGAATGGTGCAGGGTAGAGCACAGTAGTATAGATTAGTGGCATAGAGCGCAGTAATGTAGAGTGGTGCAGAGTAGAGTAGAGTGGCATAGAGTGCAGTGGCATAGAGTAGAATATTTCAGAGAAGAGTGAAGCGGTGTAAAGTGGAGTGGTACAGGGTAGAGTGGAGTGGTGCAGAATAGAGTGCAGTGGCATAGAGTAGTGGCATAGATTGCATGACGTAGAGTACAGTAGAATAGAGTGCAGTGTTGCAGAGTAGAGTGGCATAGAGTGTAGTGGCATAGATTGTAGTTGTGTAGAGTGCAGTAGAGTGCGTAGAGTTGAGTGCTGCAGAGTAGAGTGCAGTGGCATAGAGTGCAGTGACAGAGTAGAGTGGTGCAGAGTAGAGTGACACAGAGTACCGTGGTGCAGAGTAGAATAGAGTGGGGTAGAGTGCAGTGATGTGGGGCCAATGGTGTAGAGTGGCACAGCATGCAGTGGCGTAGAGAGCAGTGGTGCAGAGTAGAGTGATGTTATGTTCAGTGGTAGAGAGTGCAGTCTTGCAGAGTAGAGTGTCACAGAGTGCATTGCACAGAGTAGAGTGGCCTGAGTAGAGTGGAGCAGAGAGCAGTGGCATAGAGTACACTGTGCAGAGTTGAACACAGTGGCGTAGGAGCCGGTGGCGTTGAGTGCAGTGGTGCAGAGTAGAGTGGTGTGTTCAGTGGCAGAGAGTGCAGTCTTGCAGAGTAGAGTGGTGCCGAGTAGAGTAGCGCAGAGTGGAGTGGCACCGATAGCAGTGGCATAGAGTAAAGTGGTGCAGAGTATAACAGAGTGGTGTAGAGCGCAGTGAGAAAGAGCTCAATGGTGTAGAGCGGCATAGCCCGCTTTGGCATAGTATGCAGTGTCATAGAGTGCAGCTTTGCAGAGTAGAGAGGTGTTGAGTTCAGTGGCCGAGAGTGCAGTCTTTGCGAGTAGAGTGGGTTAGAGAGCAGTGGCATGGAGTGGTGTAGAGTAGAATGGCATAGAGTAGAGTGGCACAGAGTAGAGTGGCACAGAGTAGAGTGGGCAGAGTACAGTGGTACAGAAAAAATAGAGTGGTGTAGCTTGCAGTGGTGAACAGTGCAATGGTGCAAGGTAGAGTGGCATTGAGTTCCGGAGGTGGAGAGTGCAGTCTTTGCGAGTAGAATAGCGTGGATTAGAGTGACAGAGTAGAGTGGTGCAAAGTAGAGTAGTGCAGAGTAGAGTGGCTCAAAGTAGAATTGGCACAGAGTAAAATGGTGCAGAGTAGAGTGGTGCAGAGTCGAGTGGTGCAGAGTAGAATAGTGTGGCGTATCGTGCAGGCATGTAGCGTGTAGTGGCATAGAGTACAGTGGCATAGAGTGCAGTGGTGTAGAATGTTGCAGAGTAGAGTATAACGGTGTAGAGTGCAGTGGTGCAGAGTAGTTGGCGTAGATTGCAGTGTCGTAGAGTGTATTGGTTTTGAGTAAACTGGTGTTGAGTGCATTGGAGTAGAGTGCAGTGGTTTAGAGTAGAGTGGCATTGAGGGTAGTGACGTAGAGTAGAATGGCGCAGAGTAGAGGGGTGCAGAGTAGAGTGCAGTAGCATAGAGTACTGGTGTAGAATGGCGCAGAGTAGAATATAGTGGGGTAGAGTGCAGTGGCTTAAAGTGGAATGGGTCAGAGTGGAGTAGAGTGGCATAGAGTGAAGTGGCGTAGAGTAGATTGTTTCAGAGTAAAGTGAAATGGTGTAGAGTGGAGTGTGCAGGGTAGAGTAGAGTGGTGCAAGGTAGAGTGCAGTGGCATTGAGTAGTGGTGTAGAGCGCATGGCATAGAGTGTAGTATTGGAGAGTAGAGTGGCATAGGGTGTTGCAGAGTAGAGTGCAGTGGCCTAGACTGGACTGGTGTATAGTGCAGTGTCAAAGAGTGCAGTGATGCATAGTTGAGTGGGGTAGAGTGCACTGGCATAGAGTAGAGTAGTGTAGAGTAAAGAAGCATAGAGTGAAGTGATGTAGAGTGTCGCACCAGACACCAGCAGTGCTAAAGCCAGCCCTGGTGGTAGGCCCTTGATGTTTCAGTGGAACATGTTCACCTATTTCATTGATGACAACACATGCATTCATCAAATAATATAAACACTATGTTTTGACACAGGCAGGATGTTTAAGGCTGTATAGTCAATAATGTAGAGGGTTTCCGGGCTCCTGTTTGTAGTTTTCAGGAAAGCAGTAATCTGTGTTGTCTAGGTTTTTATGGCACGGTGCTACTGCACGTGTTGCACATACTGAGGCTATTGCTCATTAAGTGTAGTTATGTAGGCTACGCCTTTTGGCTTGCCAATGCGTGTTATTAGTAAAAGAGTCTGGTACTCGGACTCGCTGACTGTAAACAGAAAGATCATTAGACATTAACTGTAGGGTCACATTAAGAAAAAGCCAACAGTGCTTTGATAGAAGAACCGCAACAAGAATATTTGTTTAGCACCACCACAGAAAGTGCGTGCACCTCCTCCCTGCAGGCCTGTTTTAAGGGTTATGTTACAGCCTCTTAAACTGTAGCACATGAGGGGCACAAGGGGGCTCCATGGGGAGAGTAATCTGCATTCCTCTTACTTTCCTATAAACCTCTAACTGTGAAGTCACAGAAAGAAAAGTAAACACCAAACTCCCTAGGAAGACAGAGCCTGACATTTGACCTTGGTCTTTGAATGCACAGCAAATGTGACAAGATAAGAACAAGATTCAAAGGTCTGTTTACAAAAAGTGAGATCTCAGAAGGATACAGTAAACACGTTTTGGGCAAGTGAACGGATGAACTCAAGCTGGACAGCGTAAAGCAAATAGAATAATAAAATGTGAGTTACAAACCACAAAGCCAGTGGTAAGCAATGGGAAGAATGCATTCCCAGGGAAGCTTTCTGAATGTCCCAAATTTGTCTTCAGCAAACCACACAGCTGTGCTGCAGGGGCGGCCGGCATGGCTCGCAGGTTAGCGGGGTGGGTGCGCGGTGGGTGGGGGAGTTGTGGGCTGCTTTAAAAAAAAAAAAAAACTTACCTTGCCGCCGCCGGGTCCCGCATCTTCTCTCCTACTCACCTGTGTCCAACTCCAGGTTGGAACAGGAAGCAGGCAGCCAGGCTCCCACACCTAAGCCAATCACAATGCTCCAATGGAGCGTTGTGATTGGTCTGAGCGCCGTGACATTGCACTCATCCAGGGGCTGGAGGGGTGGGCATGTTCTCCATGCAGGCTGTAATGCATCCTGAATGGAGAACAGGGGAGTGTGCATGCCTGTTTTGGACAGCACGGGAGGGCCGACCAAACAGTCATTGCACACAGGAGTGTTCTACCACTCCTCTCCTGCAGCTCCGCCCCGCCCCCTCACCCAATGCTGCAGCAGGAGGACAAAATAAAATGATAATAACATTCCGTTATTATCATTTTACTTATTCCTTTCTTTGCTGCTCCTGGCAGAGGGGCGACGCTCCTCCGCCTTAGCAGAGGAGCCGCCACTGCTGCGCTGTCTGATAGGCTTCAACCTAAAAAAACATTGCTACTCTACTAGACTTAGCAAAAACATTAGCACTTATTAAAGAAGATACACCAAGAACTGGCAGCTTAAAAAATACATTATTTTGTTCTATTCTGGTGCATGTATACATTTAAAATGAAGGCAAACAAAACTGTAAATATAGGAATGCAAAGAGAAATCACACAACTTACTTAAATATGCACACTGAGCTATGACTTCCTCATGCAGGTCCAAGCCGCCTCGTCCCGGCCCCTGCCCTCATTTTCCCACTTTTATACATGTTACCATTTGGGAACAACCAAGAGGGCTAATTTGAGAAAGTATAATAGGACTTTAACCTCATTAACCTGCAATGAATGTATTTTAAAAGGGATAAGGCCATAGAAAACAACACCTTTGAGCCTTAAAATCGGAAGCTCTGGCCTATTTCACTAGTGACGCATATATGTTACGCAGAAGCTACTTAACAGTGATTGTCTTAGAACAAACCTGGGGGGAAATTGAGCAATGTCACTGCCTGATGATGGACAGTTCCAGAAAGTCAAATCTGAGCGACCTTCACTGGCCCTGACCTTATCTTCCTCCTTGTTGTCTGCCTTGCTGGTGATCCAGCGCTAACAATAAAAATTCTTCTCCTATATGCTTCGGTCATCCAGGTGCAACTATTCCTCCAACACACAAACTATATCCATATGACGGTGGGGCCCATAACACCGCATATATATTCACTTACTCATTTATTCCCTGGATTTCCTCCGTCCTTAACCTAGGAGAAAACGATTCGCTGGAAGGAGACGGGATACCTCTTTTTAACACGACATAATGTTTCTCATTGCTTTTAAGGTATTCCGCTCATTGGTCGATGGACCAACTAGTAGGAATCAGTTGATGGTGATTAAGACCAGCTCAATCACAATAAACTCTTTAACATTTTACCTTAATTATTGAGCTAAAGAATCACTGAGTCATTTGTTTAAAGAATAATAAAGTTTATATAAAGTTTCGAAGCAAGAAATAAGTTTAAGCTTATTATTCAGATCATTACATTTATCATCATTATAAGAATAAATTGAAATTGCAATGCATACCTATTAGACGGAAAAATAAGGTTGTTACAGCAAGAACTCCAAAAGATCAATCTATCTGTCTTGGAAAATCTAATAGCTCTAAATGAAAAATCTATCAGGAGTAAAAAGGTTCTCCAAAAGCAGCATCTTATACTCAACTAGAAATATAAAATAGCAGCAGCAGCATCAGCTCGTCAGCATCAGCAACCGCAACTTCACCCATCTACAGCATCTCCGTCAACAGCAACTAACTCTCCAGCATCTAACCCCTCCCCACCAAGAGTAGGTCTTCTTATACCCTAATTCTAGCTTACTGAATAAAAATGTTGCATCTCTATGGCGTGATTCTCTCTCATTGGTTCATTCAAGTCCATACACATTTTAATCAAACTTCCTTGTCTTAACCAGTTCTTTGTGGAATGTCCATGCTTGCATCGTTTCCCACAGTTCATGACATTGCTCATCCGTTTCGATCAGTCCAATTTGTATCTTTTTCTGATACTTTTTAGATTCAACAGTTCCGTCCATTTATTCAGTTTAACTTCTCACGCTTCTTGCTGATCATCTTGGCACACATTTGCTCAGCAAGGTCACAATAGCCTTGACCATACTTCCGTCTTAGGCTCTCAGCACGAACACGTGGTTATCCTTTTTCACAGCCTTTCTCCTCTACCACACGGCTTCTTGCTCATGCGTACTCTAGCTAATGGCGGCCATTTTATATCGCTGCTCAATAGGCCTAAGCGCACTATTTTCAAAGATAAACAAAATATTGTTAAAATAAAGAATATAAACCCTTTCGTTTCCCTCCCGTCTTTCTACGTACCCCAATTAGGTATTACCTAGCAAAAAGCAACATATAAAGCCGTCCCTTACTTACCATCGCTTTATTTTGCCACCACACGTTTTATTTTCAAAGCACAAATCATGCGTTTATTATTTTATTAGTACGCAAATATTACGTTTATGTTAGACACGTAAACAATTATAAGTTGATTAATTTGCACATAAAAATAGCGTGTTACCTTTAACCCTTTACATGTAACATACATTGTTGGTTATTTACTTAAACGAACATGTTTATTAATTATTTTACGAAAATTATTAGGAGGTTAAAATTTTTTCATTTATCCTGCTTCATCAACTCCCCCCTTTGGTGATTTTTAATATCACCACAAAACCCAAGTTATACAATTTTCTCAGACAGGATATATCTTTTATCCGTTTGCTTTTGTTAGTTTACACAACGGTATCCCTTTCAACTTGTCTCTTCGTTTTCTTGTACATGTTCTCTTTTATCTCTTCTAGCTCTATTTCACCCATTTCTCTCTCTCTCTCCTTGTTTATCATGTTTTCTTTTTCTATTTTATTCTGTCTTCTTCTTTTCTTTATACATGTAATTACAAGCTTCAGCACTAAAATTATTATTATCATGGTTGCTATTATTATAACTTTCCCTATTATTAATCCACTCATTCTTGTTAACCAATTTATTACTGAAGAAAACCCTTTACCAAGTTTTCCCAATGCACTTTCAACCTCCAGTGGAACAAGTTCTTTGTGCAGACTTGTAATATTCGTTATATACTTTTGTATATTTTCACTTTTATCTGGAATGTAAGTGCAACAATGTTGGACTTTCAGCATTCCACAGACTCCACCCTCTTTTGCCAAAAGAATGTCAAGGGCAAGTCGATTTTGCATCACCAAAGCTCTCATGGCAACCATCTCGGTATTTACCATCAAGAACCCTCCAGCAGTATCTGTAGATAAACGATCTACCACTGTGGATAATTTCCGAATTTTAAATGCATTCAAAGATATTCCCACTGCTGGTATCAATGCACCAAAAATATCACCTACTATTTCTGAAAAACTTTCCCTTTTTCTACGTGTAAAGGTATTTATCATTTTGTGTGTTCCTTTTTCTTTTCTATCCATATGAAAAATCTTTGGAAAGACCAGGCCTAAATAACATGACCCATACCAATGGTCCGGCAACCTGTAAAAAGCCCTATTACCGCAAACATAATAGATCCCTGGAAATATTGGATCTTTTCCCCCTTTGAATCCCCATCCACCTAAAATTTGATAATTGTCATGGCAAATACTGGAACCCACAAAATAATTGTCATATCTTGTTTTATTTCTTCTAATGCACAACCTTCCCTGTTGGGGCCAATCCAGAGTCATAGCTGCATTTGTCTTTTTCTTGTCATGATTGTCTTCCTCAAATGCCCAAAGAGGTGTTTTTGTCTCTTCTATCACTTTTCTTTGAAATTTCACTCTTCTTTCTTCAACCATCTCTAAAAATACCTTTTCTTCCTTCTTTAACTCACAGGTAAGGTTGTTTTTAACTTTATTCTCTAATGTTAAAATCTTATCTTCTATAAAATATTCACCAAACGTTTTTCCCTCTTTTATTTTGTTTAGCTCGGGAACTACAGAAACTTTCGCAAAAATCTTATCTATGTCAGTGTAATAATATTCTAATCTACCTGTTTTATAAAATAAACTTGCTAAAACACTACATGTTATTCCATACGTCAAAGGAAGGTGATGATAAGTCACACCCTCTGCTACAGACGCAGGCAATTGCATACAAACATAGCAATCTCTTACATCCATTGTTTCTACATACTCATATAATAATTTAGTAAAAACATTCTTTGAAAAATCTGTTATTGATTTGTCTTTATGTAACTCTGCACTACTTTTTAATATAACTGGTTCTTGAGTGTTAGCTCCTTTTTCTTTCTCTGTTTTATTAGACGTTTCTACTACAGCTAAACTAATTGGAATAGTGATTGCTAAAACCACCCATACTGTCATTAATAATCCTTTTCAAAAGAAGCACATCTTACACCATCTACTTAAAAACTCACATTTACATTTTCTATCTCTAGTATCCTCCATTTTGATTTATAACTTTATTTATTTATTTTCAAGAAAATTGTGTCACTACACCTCAGAAATGACTTATTAGCCACTCTGCACTCCAATGTTTTTGTTTTTGCTTGGTACTTTCTTTTAATTCTTTTCAGAATTCTTTCTTTGTCAAATCCAGTATTTTGTCAAATCCGGTAGAAATTCGTCAGATCCAGTGTTTTGTCAAGTCCGGTAGAAATTGTTTAAATTTCTTCAAGTTTGTTGCACCTCACCTTCACCCTTTAGGTTTCTGTGTTCTGGGTTCTCGTGAGTGTTCTTTTCTTCTTTGATATCAGTCAAGGCAAGATACAACCATTCAGGCGATCTATACTTCGGATTTACCTTCTTTACTCTTTTCGTTTTCTGCAAGTGTTTTCCACCTTGTTTTTCTTGCTCTTTCTGGCTTGTTATTTCATTCACTTGTTCAGCACTTTTTCCATCTAACCTTATGATTCTGTATCTTAACTTTCTTACTTCGTTGGGCCAATTGTCTCCTTTTCTTGGCCTTTTTGCCTCACTTCCTTTTTCCTCTCTTTCTGTTTTCCAATTCCTTTTTCTTGACTCTAGTTTTTGGTTTCTTTCTTCTCCACTTTCTTCGGACTCTGTTTCAATTTTTTCTTTATTGTCTCTTATTTTGAATCTTATAATTTCATTTTCTTCCTCTACTTGTGGTTCTTTTCTTATCTTCCTTCGTTCACCTATTTCTGTCCCTCCTCGAGGTTCTTCCGAATTTGTGTCAATCTCTCTATCTGCTTCTAAATTTCCCTGTTCTTTTGTTTGGGTATCTGTCCCTATTGCTCCTCGGGGATCTTCTGATTTTTCTAACTTTCTGTTTGAAACTCTCCCTTCTTCATCTATTAATATTACCTCCGAAGGATTTTTACCACAACTTGTACTTGGTTGCTCACTGTTACTATCTTCTTGCTCAGTTTCTTCTCTTATGCTTTCAAATTTCCTTTTTCTTTTCAGAATTTCTTCACAATCCGAATGATCTGTATCAGATTCTGAACTGGTATCTGATATTTCCAGATGTCGACTCACATGTCGATCTTCAAGTTCTGGAACTTCAGCTATTTCCTCTACTTCTTCTGTCGTTGCACTTGTAGTTGTGTCTTCCAGATGTCGACTTACAGGTCGATCTTCAGATTCTGCCACCCTGTTTGTTTCTTCTTCTGCTTCTGATGCTGAACTGTTATCTAATACTTCCAGTTGTCGACTCACATGTCGATCTTCAGGTTCTGGAACTCTGATGGTGTGACTGGCATGCACCCAGTGTTTCACTCCTGCACATTTGACTGCAGTGGTTGTCACCAGGATCACTTGTCGTGGTTCGTCCCAGCCTGGAACCAAACAGTTTCTTCTCCTGTGGACTTTTATGCGGACCCAATCTCCTGGATTCAAGTCGTGAGCTGGTTTTCTTTCAAGAGTGGTCGCATCCGGTCCAACCTGATGAAACACAGAACGCACCACATCAGCCAATCCTTTGCAATAATCCAGCACTAGATCATCAGTTATAGTCAGTAGTTTGTTGACAGGTACTTGTGCTTGTCTCATTGCTCGTCCCATAATTATCTCATGGGGACTGAGTCCAGTTTTCCTTTCCGGAATACTTCTGATTGTCATTAAAACTAATGGCAAGGCATCTGGCCATTTGAGTTCTGTAGCTTGACACATTTTTCCTAACCTGTTCTTAATTGTTCCATTCACTTGCTCTACTATGCCAGAAGCCTCTGGTATGTATGCACAATGCAGTTTCTGTTTAATACTAAGTGCTTCACAAATCAGTTTAACTAATTTATTTTGGAAATGTGTTCCTCTATCTGTTTCAATCGTGACTGGAAAACCATACCTCGGAATGAATTCTCGCAGCATAAGTTTTGCTACCGTGATTCCATCATTCCTTCTGGTTGGGTATGCTTCCACCCAACGGGAAAACAAACATGCGACTACTAGGACATACCTTAGTCTGTTGCTCGGGGGCATTTCAATAAAATCCATTTGCATTCTAGTGAACGGACCTCCTTCTCGTCCTATTGTTCCTAGACTCACTACTGTCTTCCTTCCTGGATTTAACTGTTGACAAATAAGACATCTTTGACAAAGACTCTCAGCTATGGCTCTGAATTTTGGATTATACCATGTTTGTCTAAAAAGTCTGATCATTGAATCTCTCCCAATATGGGCTTGTCCATGGTACATCGGTGCCATGTCAGAAATCATGCTATCAGGCATAACTGGTCTTTCATCTCTGTAAACCCAAACATCATTTTCCTCATGTTTTCTACATCCTGCTTTTATCCATGTATCTTTTTCCTCATCATCTGCTGCTTCCTGTAACTGTCTCACCTCATCCCATGTCTCAACAGGGTTAGTAAAAAGCAAAGGACAAGAAATATGCTCTCTTTCTCGGCTTTTGTTTAAAGAAACCACATTCTTTGCACAGTACTGTGCAATCTCGTCAGCATATTTATTGCCGACAGTTATGTAGTCTTCCCCATTTTTATGTGCATTGCACTTCACAACAGCAATCTGTTTAGGCAGCTGTATCGCCTCAAGCAACTTTTTCACAAAATCTCCATTTCTAATTGGCGTTCCTGTAGACGTCAAGAAACCTCTTTGTGACCAAATCTGACCAAAATCATGCACCACCCCAAAGCCGTACTGGCTATCTGTCACAATCGTAACCCGTACATTTCTTCCCAACTTGCATGCTTGAATCAGAGCTACTAGTTCTGCGACTTGGGCAGACCGTATCCCTTTCAGACAAGATGCTTCCATTACAGTTGCTACTGTGCAAACTGCATATGCTGCACTTAGAACTCCATCATTCGTTCTCAAACATGAGCCATCCACAAACAGAATATAATCTGATTCCTTTAAGGGCTCATCACGTATGTCTGATCTCGGTTTTGTACAATATTCAAGCACATTCAGACAATCGTGATCTACTTCATCCATTTCAATTACAATCTCTTCATCTGGCAATGATGTCGAAGGATTCACATTCATACATCTGTCAATGGTCACATTATCTGCACTTAAAATTACTTTTTCATACCTAGTCAGCCGACTATGTGTCATGTATTGTGTTTTCGTTCTTGTCAAGAGAATTTCCACAGAATGGGGAACATATACTCTCAGTGGATATCCCATCACTATGCCTTCACTCTGTTCCAGACTCACACAAGTAGCAGCAACTGCTTTCAAACATCCAGGCAACGCTTTCGCTACAGGGTCTAAAACAGCTGAAAAATATGCAATGGGTCTTTTCATAGTTCCATGTCTCTGTACCAAGACTAAAAATGCACATCCATCTCTTTCACTGCAATACAACTCAAAATCTTTCTCATAGTCAGGCATTCCCAATGCTGGAGCCTCACACAATTTCTTTTTCAGCTCTCTGAATGCTTTCATTTCCTCATCATTCATTTCAAAAGGATCTTTAACATCCTTCTTTGTCAGTTTTTGCAACGGTTTAGCAATCAGCGAAAAACCGCTTATCCATTGTCGACAATATCCAACCATTCCCAGAAACATTCTTACCTCTCTTTGTGTCATTGGAGCTCTCATTCCTTGAATCATTTTTATTCTTTCAGTCGTTACCTTTCGCACTCCTTTCATAATTTTATGCCCTAAATATTGGACTTCTTGTTGACAAAACTGCAATTTTGATGGGGACACTTTATGTCCTCTTTTTGCTAAATGATTCAGCAAAGCAATTGTATCATTGACACATGCTTCCTTCGTTTTTGATGCCACGAGTAGGTCATCAATATACTGAACCATCACTGAGTTTTCTGGCATTTTTAAATCTTCCAAGGATTTCTTTAGAATCTGATTAAAGATTGAGGGGCTTTCTGTGTACCCTTGAGGAATTCGGCACCATGCCAAAATACGCTCTCCAAACCTAAACGCAAATAATGGCTGGCTATCTGGATGCAATGGAATTGAGAAAAATGCATGACATATATCAATTACTGTGTACCATTCTGCTTCACGTGGAATCTGGTATAGAATCACAGCAGGGTTCGGTACTATTGGGCAACAAGGCACTACAATTTTGTTTACCTTCCTCAAATCCTGTACAATTCTATATGTTCCGTTTGGCTTTTTCAGTCCCATTATTGGCGAATTACATGGACTGCTCATGATTTCTTTTAGAATCCCTTGTTCAACCATTTTATTTATTACTGGCGTTATTCCTTCAATTATTTCTGGTGTCAATTTATACTGGGGCGTATTTGGGTAACTCGTTCCTTCTTTTACGGTTATTTTAACGGGATCTACTTCTTTCATTAATCCTATATCTTCTCCTGTAAAGTCCCACACTTCTTCTTTCACTGTCTTTTTCAATTCAATTGGGATTTTCTCTGCATCAAATACGGAAACAAATCATTTACTTCTGGTTCTAAATTTACCATTGTCATTTTATACAGTACATCTTCATCTGGGGTCTGAAATGCAATTCCATCTGGATAGTGCAATTCATTTTGCACAATAGATCACGTCCTAATAGGTTCACAGGACTACAATCGCATACCACAAATCGGTGCATTTCACTAAATGGACCAATCTTTACCTCCACTAATTTAGTAAGAGGCGTCTTAATTTGCTGATTTGAAACTCCAACTACTTGGATATGTTCACCCGAGAGAGGAAGGTTTGGAATTTCCACTGACCTAACAGTAGAACGGGTAGCTCCAGTGTCCACAAGGAATGTTACATTTGCACCATTCACTTCTCCATCCACAAATGGACCAGACTGATCTACCTCTAGAGTTGCGCCAAGCACACACTCTTCCCCCTCTCCTAGGCACCGTCAGAAGCTTTCATCCGTTTCATCCTCATCCTGTCGTAACCAATATTGAGAAATGGCAGCTGCACGCGGCAACTGTGTTACCTGTTCTCCTCCGTAGAATCCTGTTTCTGCACTGTATTTCTGTTGGTTAACACTCTTGGGAAGTGGTGGTTGTGGCACCTGACTTTGTTGAGTAACTACCTCACTCTGCACCTGTGAATTTAATGATTGATTTTCCACATTAAGTTTTGGAGGAAATTTACACTCGATTCTCCAATGCCCTAGCTTTCCGCAGTTGTGGCATGGCCACTTTTTCTTTGCCTCATCTATGCTCATTTGTCCTTTTCCTTTACCTATATTTGGTCGAGATCTAACCTGTCCTGCTTCATTACCGGTATTACTCAATTGAGCTTCTTGCTTCTCTGCAACTTTCACCTGTGCCCACATGGCTTTCTCTTTCAATTTACGCTGTCTACTCTCAATATCATCACTGCAATACTTAGCATATCTCAAAACTTCGTCGACTGTGCTATTCTGCCAACAAATCATATGCTGCTTAATCATTTCACTTATCACCGGTTTCAACCCATACACAAATCTATATACAAAATGACTCATATCCTTCTCATTTAGCGTCTCATAACCACTATACTGTTTGAAAACTAACAACAGCCTTTCATAATAAGCATGCACTGTTTCTTTACTTTCCTGCGTTGTTCTGTCTATTTTTACCCAATCTGTTTCTTTAGGTGGAATCTTATTCTTCAAAAAGGTAATTACTTGTTCGTACTTTCTCATCACTTCTGGTCCTGGCGCTCCTGTTTTAGCGTCCCTTGGATATTCTACAGTTGGCCAATCAATAGTAATCTTACATTCTGTCCACAAATCAGCTGGTACTACTATATCAAACAATCCATCCTAGTCTATCCACAACACCTTTGAAACTTTCACAAATCTCTCCACTTGTCTGTACCATTCTACTGGCTTTTCTCTCAACTTTGGGAAATCATTTGTAAATGACAGTATATCCTGTCTAGTCCATGGAACATGCACATAACTTCCTCCTGGAGTTTCTCTCATCGGGTACTCCCTTACAACTGGTTCCTTATCTGTCACTGCAAAAGCCAAAGATGCTTTATCTGTTACTTTCTCACTCCTTTTCGTCCATCTATTTCTCCATCTATCCACATCACCCCATTTTCTCAGTAAAACAATTAACTCTTTTATTTGGGTCAATCTTCCTGATGTATTCAGATTCTCTATATCTTTCTCACAAAAATCTACTCTGTATGGTTTCTGCAACGTTCTCACTTTTGCAAATTCTACTCCTAGTTCACTTGCTGTCTCTTCTAATTTGTCATGTAAATTCCTAGCTCTCCATGTAAGACTTTTGCACAAAAACATAATCTCATCATCCTGATAATTTTTTTATTTTTCTGTACCAATCGTTCCTAAAATCAATTCTTCCATGTCTATTTTTAACCTAATTACATCTAATGGTTTTACTTCTGTTTCTTTTGTTTTTAGTGTTTTCATCCATTCATTTAATTCATCTGGAGTCGGACCTACAGGCGTACTATTTAATTCTATCCAATTGTTACTTCTTTCTGGTGTCCCTGATGCAGACTCCGTTACCATAGGTATTCTCCTGAACTCATTCTCGTTTATCGTCAGATTAGTAGGTGGGCTTGGTCTATAGGTACTAACCAAATGGTGTGCACCTTCATTATTCAGTTCCATCCCTTCTCTTTTTCTTTGCAAATGTGAATTCATGGGAATCACTAAAGAACGTTCATCAATTTTCTGATTCTCAAAAATTGGCATTACTGGACCTATCGTCACTGGTACAGTTACAGCTTCCATATTCTTTGTCAATGCTCTTATTTTCTCAGTCAATTCTCTTGTGGTTTTTGCTAATTCAGTTGCATTGTCACTTTCTATCTCTTCATTTTGTGAAGTTTTTAATTGATCTTGTGACCTATTTATCTCATCTCTTCGTTCGGGATTTTTATTCCTCCCAGTTTCCATTGGCGGTGCATTAGGTGTCACCACCGCAGAAGTCTGTTGGTATGGAGGTGGGTTTCTGTTTAAAATATCTTCCAGCAATTCGTCATCCGTTTCACTACCACCATACCCATACTTTTCTATAACTACATGTTTCTTTTTCTCTGTACACTTTCTCTTTGCTTCTTCCTCTACTGTAAAAGCTGGAAACAAACCTCCTGTCATATTAGCACATCTCCAACGCTTTATTCTGTCCTCATGATTTACTCCCCATAACCTTCCAGGCACAAACTCATGATTCTTTAATCCTCTGAATCTCTCTCGTTCATACATTTCATCTTCCCATTCAGTTAAAGCTTCAAACTGTGTCGGTCTAGGTCTAGGTTCTAACATTGCCATCTTCTCTCTCAAATTCCGTAGTACAGCTACATTAAATGAACCATTCTCAGGAAAAGCCAATGCTCCATCATTCTTGGTATATTTTGTCCAATTTTCTAACCATATGCATGTATGATATCCATATTTCAGCATCATGTGCGAAGCTGGTGATTTCGGCGGAGGAATTATTTGTCCCTCCCTAGTCACTACCTTTTTGTCTTTCTTAAAGAAGTTCTTAACTTTCGACATCCACAACGTTTTCTCTCTACCATATTCATAATACGACATGATTCACAATCGCTTTCTCTCCTCAAACTATCCGTAATTCAACACTGTTCTCTATGCGTTATTCCAACCAATACTAGCGCGACTCAAACCAACACTCCAATCACAAACTTCCACGTCACTAAGCTATTCGACCAATCCTAGCGCTATTCACACCAAAGCTCCAATCAGAGCAATTTCTGTCTACAGCGCACTGTCCAATCCCAGCGCGGCTTTTGTCTACGTCTGCTCTGCTCCTGTTTCTGTATGACTAGCGCACTGTCCAATCCCAGCGCGGCTTTTGTCTACGTCAGTTCTGCTCTTGACCCCTCCTTTACAAAATTTATCGGCAATTTCTTTTTCAACAATTCTTTGTTAGTTACAACATTTAAAACACATTTCCATTGTCTGATTCACTAAACAAAAGAGATAGCTTTGTCCATTTACACAAGAATTCTGTATTTTCCAGTAGGCAGCGCTTACCTCTACCCTACCACAGAATTTTCTGTTTCGCCGATAAAGTAGCACTTCCCTCTACCTTACCCTTCTTTCAAGCAAGCGGTAAACCCGTTTCTCTGGGGATAAAACACATGTGGAGACTATACTGCTCCTGAGAATTAAGGCCAGAGTTTCACAAGGAAACCGATCACTATTTCACTTACACACCTTTTATGCGGAGAATGTCCCTATCATAACACAACCTGTGTTATCACCAATATGAACTCAGACAATGCACTATTCCATGTGACTTCTCTTGCCACACGTGTTCCACTTCCTGGAAGCGTGAAAACTTACATATAACATAACGCGACTCAACATAAAGTGTTAGACATGAACTTATCAATAATCACTAATCAATAATCAATAATCACCAAACTAATCTATAGTAACCATAACTCTGCTACCAAGAAATCTGATCCAGCGCTAACAATAAAAATTCTTCTCCTATATGCTTCGGTCATCCAGGTGCAACTATTCCTCCAACACACAAACTATATCCATATGACGGTGGGGCCCATAACACCGCATATACATTCACTTACTCATTTATTCCCTGGATTTCCTCCGTCCTTAACCTAGGAGAAAACGATTCGCTGGAAGGAGACGGGATACCTCTTTTTAACACGACATAATGTTTCTCATTGCTTTTAAGGTATTCCGCTCATTGGTCGATGGACCAACTAGTAGGAATCAGTTGATGGTGATTAAGACCAGCTCAATCACAATAAACTCTTTAACATTTTACCTTAATTATTGAGCTAAAGAATCACTGAGTCATTTGTTTAAAGAATAATAAAGTTTATATAAAGTTTTGAAGCAAGAAATAAGTTTAAGCTTATTATTCAGATCATTACATTTATCATCATTATAAGAATAAATTGAAATTGCAATGCATACCTATTAGACGGAAAAATAAGGTTGTTACAGCAAGAACTCCAAAAGATCAATCTATCTGTCTTGGAAAATCTAATAGCTCTAAATGAAAAATCTATCAGAAGTAAAAAGGTTCTCCAAAAGCAGCATCTTATACTCAACTAGAAATATAAAATAGCAGCAGCAGCATCAGCTCGTCAGCATCAGCAACCGCAACTTCACCCATCTACAGCATCTCCGTCAACAGCAACTAACTCTCCAGCATCTAACCCCTCCCCACCAAGAGTAGGTCTTCTTATACCCTAATTCTAGCTTACTGAATAAAAATGTTGCATCTCTATGGCGTGATTCTCTCTCATTGGTTCATTCAAGTCCATATACATTTTAATCAAACTTCCTTGTCTTAACCAGTTCTTTGTGGAATGTCCATGCTTGCATCGTTTCTCACAGTTCATGACATTGCTCATCCGTTTCGATCAGTCCAATTTGTATCTTTTTCTGATACTTTTTAGATTCAACAGTTCCGTCCATTTATTCAGTTTAACTTCTCACGCTTCTTGCTGATCATCTTGGCACACATTTGCTCAGAAAGGTCACAATAGCCTTGACCATACTTCCGTCTTAGGCTCTCAGCACGAACACGTGGTTATCCTTTTTCACAGCCTTTCTCCTCTACCACACGGCTTCTTGCTCATGCGTACTCTAGCAAATGGCGGCCATTTTATATCGCTGCTCAACAGGCCTAAGCGCACTATTTTCAAAGATAAACAAAATATTGTTAAAATAAAGAATATAAACCCTTTCGTTTCCCTCCCGTCTTTCTACGTACCCCAATTAGGTATTACCTAGCAAAAAGCAACATATAAAGCCGTCCCTTACTTACCATCGCTTTATTTTGCCACCACACGTTTTATTTTCAAAGCACAAATCATGCGTTTATTATTTTATTAGTACGCAAATATTACGTTTATGTTAGACACGTAAACAATTATAAGTTGATTAATTTGCACATAAAAATAGCGTGTTACCTTTAACCCTTTACATGTAACATACATTGTTGGTTATTTACTTAAACGAACATGTTTATTAATTATTTTACGAAAATTATTAGGAGGTTAAATTTTTTTCATTTATCCTGCTCCATCACTGGTGACCTACGTGAGTTTTTTTCTTCCGAAGCCAAAGCCACATGCCGGAATTCTGAGTTTTTCTGAAAACATCACACCCCCACAATTTCCCCAGATAAATTTTGGCACGTCAAACATGCCGAAACGTACTAGGAAAAATGCTAGTGCATTTGAAGTGCTACAAAGTTCAGTCCCTAAAGATTTGGAATAACTTCCCTGCACATAAGATCACTACCCAGCCTCATCTCCACGTGGAAGACCTTACATTTTTCCTTGTCTTATAAACTCAAGCCTTCAGTTTCATTAAATAAGTAGGGTTGATAGTCTGTAGCTCAAAAGCTATGTGCCATCCTGCTCCTCGTGTTCTCATGACCACCTGGTAATATGACCTGAGGAGAAGACATGTGACGCGACTACCCTCTCCAGTGTTCTTCATGACTTTGAATGCTGCTCACTCACAAAGTGCTACACTCTGTTGGATGATTGGTATAAACCCAAATGGTACTCCTTTTATAACGGGTGGTTAACAATTATCAAATTAATACCATCACTGGACCCACAACCTCCTAGATGTTTCTCTTTTGGAATTTCAGCCATTTCCTGAAAACGATACAGACCTGTCAGTCTCAGATGACATTTGATTCATCTGGGCGGCTGTGCAGTCCTGATCCTGCTTGACTGCTCCACAACATTTGAAATGGTCTCCCATGAGAGCTTGATTAATTGAATTTCTCACATTGGTATTCAATGCCAGGTTTTAGAATGACTACACTATTTATTGTGTAATAGAATCCAAGCTCTCCCACTTTCAGCATTTCACTTTCCCTTTCTTCCGGATATACATGGAATACCTTAGGATTCCTCAATGCACACTACCCTTTTTAGGTTTCACCTAGGCAGCGCATGTGCTGTCTTCGAGACAGGTGGTATTCAGTTCTATTGGCTTTGAACACGGCCATCGCTGTCCATTGGTTCTTTCGTCTGCCTTTACAAATTCCTTTGTTTTCATTGGTGAATAGTATACATTTGTCCTGCCTTTTGGCTGCTTTGTTCCGCCCTTCAGACTGCCCCTGCTACATGGCTCCTTTTAGTATTGGCCATATGTTTTAGTTTCAGTGCACTACTTTTTATTTTCGCTCTATCCTCTTTGGTCCCTGGTACACGGCGCTGCTCTCAGTTCCGTTAATCTCCTCGAGCCATTTCCCCAACACCACCTCCCGCCCCTCGAGCTTTGTTTTTTTTTTTGCGTTTTTTTTTCCTTGCGAAAGGAAAGGTTCTAGTGTGTATTAATCTTTTTTCATTTTATTATTATTAATTGGTTACTGGTCGTGTCTTTGCAGCGTCACTGCTTGCCATGCTAAACACCCACCCCCGTTGGCACTTTCATAACGACGTGCCAAAGAAGTCGCTTGCGAAAGGAATATTTCGAATGTGTACTCATTTTTTTAAATTTGATTGTTATTAGTTGGTTACTGCTTGTGTCTTTGCAGCGTCACTACTTGACACGCTCAACACCCTCTCCCCCGCCCCCGCTTGCGAAAGGAAAGGTTCGAGTGTGTACTAATCTTTTTTTAATTTTATTATTATGAATTGGTTACTGGTCGTGTCTTTGCAGCGTCGCTCCCTGTAGTGTCCAGCTGGACACGTTCTAGTGTTCTGTTTTGCTGCACCCCACACTTTACACCCACCCACCACAGGCGTCACCGGTCAGGTGACCCTGCAAATAACAGGGGCCGGGCGCACGTGCCCTGGGCCAGTTCCAGTACCACAACACTAGTGTCTGTGTCCCTCATTATTGAGCATGTGGGCCTAGGGCCCAAGATATTACAATGGCGACGAGGGGGTCAGCCCCCGCGTGTCACGGAGAGCTGTTTTCACTGGTCATCGTGGGGAGTAGTACAGCGTAAGTCTCATACCCCTGCCCCGGCCCCCCCCCCAGTGTCTGCCACCAGCACGACGGCAACCGTGACTGCCCAGGAGAAGAAGTCGGACCGTCACCGCGGAGAAGCCTCAGAAGCTCTAATGAAGAATACACGACCTGCATTACAGTAGAAGCTGCCGCCGGAGGTGACCCGGCCCCGTGACCAGTTTGATCACCCCAAGCAAGGTAGCACGGAACAGGCCTCATGGCCCACTGCCGTGGTCCCAAGACAGTGGCGGACCTGAACTGTGCTCGATCACCCGCTGGGCAGGAGGCGAGCTCGCGGGTATAACTGGGCAGCACAGCTGGAAGACATCGTGTGGGGGGGGGTGAAGTGTCACAGGCAGCACCGCGCTGCCAGCCTGCCTGAAAGGGTGCAAGAGACCGCTCCTGTTCCTGGCAATGTCCACGTGGGCCGACAGAGAAGAGGGCGAAGAGCCCGCAAGTGAGGAAAGAGAAGCCGTCACTAAGTAAGATCCGCTGCATGCTGCTGCCTACCAGCCCATCTTGCATCCCAGACATTCCCTAAAGTACTGTTTGTAATGAGCGTGGTGTTCGGGTCGAACAGAAGCCCGGATTAGTGTCACCAGCTGAAACGCCCGGGGAAGCAGCAAAGAGAGTGCAGAGCAAGTGTTTGACTAAAGTATCCCCCTGCGTTAGCCTGCGTGCTGCCCTTCAGGAATGGCGCCCCGCTGGTGAGAAGTTCCCAGCCCTTCCTTGCACCCATCCTAGCAGAGCCCGTGAGAGGTGACACCGCCAGCGTCAGTAAACCGGCCGCAGCGCCACCTAGTGGCTGCCCGGTAAACCACACCCAGCGCGCAGAGGCAGATTTCCCCTCAAAGTTGAGCCCGAATGCTGCTGTATTGCATGCCCCGCAGGTCGCCGCCTGCTATCCCGGCAAAGCGTGCCATGTGGGGATGCATCCAAAGCACTGCATCTGTGTCTCCCACACACCGCAGCTGGCCCGAGTGTTGCGAGGGGAACTTCTCATGCCAGCCTTCAGACAGAGCTACTCTCCTACCTGACCAGTAAGAGAGCCCACATTACTAAGAAGGCTGCCATAGCATAGCCCCCACATTAAATAATCACCTACTAACCTGCATGTGGCTGCTCCGACAAGGGCTGAGGGGAGAAAGGACGGGCTGCCCTTCCCCCGCACCTGCATCTCCACTGCAGGGCGATCACCAGCTTCAGCCAAGCCTGCCGGGAGAAAATTGCACTACACTGCCACCTAGTGGCCATCTCCGCTTACTGCACCTGTGGAAAGGGAGCACTTACGAATGTAAACGCCCACAGCCTCAGAATAGCTGTCCTGGCCTGCAGAATGGTGACTGAGGCAACCCCACTAGCAATATTCTTCAGGACAAGCAATAAAGCACAGCATGTGTTAAAATAACTGCCCTGCTTTAAGACCAAGGGGAGGGACTGGTAAACCCCTGAGAGACCCAACATGCACAAAGATACCTCAGTCAAGAGAATCATCAAGTAGCCAAACAAGGTCCAGCAAATGTAGGGACACTACAAGCAGCCAAGCCCTGATAGTCAGCCGACTAGAGGTACAAGAAGCACTGTAAGCGGCACAGGCCCCCTAGCAGCCATCTGCCGCCACCGTAATCAAGAAGACCCAGCTGCATGTCCCTAGTGGCGAACAATCACCACCGCAAGCGAAGGTACCGGCATGCAAGGTGCCAGTGAAAAGCACAGCCTACCAAGGTGCACCCTTAGAAAGACAAAATACAGAGACAATGCAAGAGCCCCAATAAAGCCCGAAGTGCACCTGCCCAGACAACCGTCAAGCAGACAAGAGCAGCAAACCTCAAGATGGCAACAAGCCTCACATGAGGTACGAGAAAAACGTGTGGAGAAGACACAAACCCCCAGTGGCGGTCAAACGCCACCGCAAGCGAGAAGAGTGCACCACCCACCCCTCACTGGTCAATAGCCACCACTGCAAGCCAGGAGAGAATGCCCAAGAAGAGGACGAAGTGGACGAGGGGCGCGACGCATGCACCCAGAGACTTGGCAACACGGACAGGCGCCCAGGAGAGAGAGACACTTCTCCACAGAGAAGTACACTGTTGAAGACAGAAGGGAGATCCTCTACATCTCCACTGTGCCAGCGAAGCCCCGCAGTGGGCAGAAGACAGTACAGAATGTCCTCCCTCACACTGCCTCAAGACGGAGTCGCCAATGACCCAAGACAGGCAAGAGAGAGTCTCATTCCCCACGTGGCAAGCCGCCACCACAACGTATGTTCAGACGTCCGGCAACATGTGGCCGTACGCCACAGTCACACCGCCAGCATGGAGCACGTCACTCGGAGTGACAAACTCCGGCAAGCATGCTCGGGAGAAGGCGGGATCAAGCGCCACAGCACAGCCTCGAGGCGCAAGCATGACGCCCTTGAGTGAAGAGAAGAGGAGCACCGCGAAATCCATGAGGCCCGTGAAAGGTCCCCAAGAGGAAGAAGCAAGTCCTACTGACAGGACAGACCTGCGACAGGTCCGCAGAACAGTGAAGACCGTCCCAAGAACTGGACGCGACCAGCGAGATGTCCATGTAGCGTAAACATGAGACATGTGGCAGGACGCCACATCCAAGTGAGGACCTGGTCGAAGGAGAAAAAGAGTGGCAGGACGCCACTCCGTGAAGGAAGAAAGAGCAGTGGCACGACGCCCCAGGGCAGACAACTACCACAGGCGTGCAGGACTAAAAGGAGCAGAGCGACAGGACAGAGGACTCGTACCACCACAAGATGAGTGCACCCAGAGACACCAGACAGCCATCAAGCCGGACCGATGTCCCTGGAGACAGCCCAATGGGAGAACCAAATGTAAGCCGTAGCCAGCGCGAACCGCGTCTCTCTCCAACGCTTCCCAGTGCGACCGTCCAGTCCCGAAGCCAGACCGACGTCCCTGGAGACAGTCCAATGGGAGAATCAAATGTAAGCCGCAGCCAGCGCGAACCGCGTCTCTCTCCAACGCTTCCCAGCGCGACCGTCCAGTCCCAAGCATCGGCAGTCCAAGTCGGACGGCATCCCTGCTCCTCACCGCAGATGCCACGGGTGAAGAACAGCCTCAGCAAGATGAAGACCCGGACTGCGAAGTCCCTCTAGTCCTCCTCACTCCACAAGGTCACCCAGGACAATGGATCGCCGCCTGTTGCCCAACTGAAGGAAAATCACTGTTTTGTCATTGTCATCCAGGTGCATCATCACCAAGGAGCATCGCACCACCAGAGTGGATCACCACACTCCAGATAACCGGAGTTCAACGAGACGAGCCACCCAGAAACCTTCTGTGTGCCCCCGTCAACATGAAGCCTACCGAAGTAGAGCATACCCGACCATTGAAATATCCACCCTTGGGATTACACAAGACTTGGCCGTGGCCTGTTGAGAGTTCCGCAGCGACCCCTCAGCGCGGCCTACGCAAAGGCCCGCACAGCCCACGTGGTCACGTGGCAATCCAGGGGCAAGGGCCTCGACGAAGTTCCTGTGAGAGGGGAATCCGAATAGGAGAGATGCGTCGGCAGCAGCTCCACGACAGGCATGGGAAGCATGGAGGTCACAGTTGAAGACTGGTCACCCAAAGACCATCAAAGGAAGGCACAGAACCTGAGTCCTGACGACAAGAACATCCAGACCGAGACACCACCCTCTGCGGCTACATGAGCGACTTGGCTGTGAGTCCTGTTGGCAGTTCCTCAGCGACGCCTTTGCGCGGCTTACACGAAGCCCGCACAGTCCACACGGTCCCATGGCAGCCCGACAGGAAGGCCCTCCAGGAGGCTCCAGTGAGAGAGGAGTCCAGGCGAGAGAGGCAAGTCTGAAGTTGCTCGGCTGTCAGGAGCGAGGAAGATCATCAAGCACGTCGCCTCCAAAGAAAGGCCTCACACACAGAGATCATCTCCAACAGTTGTAGGTTTGTCGTACACCGGAACCTAACTGCCTGAGAGAACTTCCAGAGTGGACTCCACTACCGCTCCAGATGCACCGATACTTGAACTTTGTACATAGACTCCAACACCGCGAGACCAGGCCGGTCTAAAGCACATCGCCAAGGCGGACTAAAGCATCCTGACCATGCGGTCCAAAGCTCCAGCGCTGCTGGCTGACGGCATGAAGAGACTCATTTGGTGCTATGTGTTGTTTGTTTGTTTTCTTACAGGTTGGACTTTTGTTTGTTTCTTTTCATTAAAGTTTGGGAGGGATGTAGTGTCCAGCTGGACATGTTCTAGTGTTCTGTTTTGCTGCACCCCACACTTTACACCCACCCACCACAGGCGTCACCGGTCAGGTGACCCTGCAAATAAAAGGGGCCGGGCGCACGTGCCCTGGGCCAGTTCCAGTACCACAACACTAGTGTCTGTGTCCCTCATTATTGAGCATGTGGGCCTAGGGCCCAAGATATTACACTTGCCACGCTAAACGCCCTCCCCCACACTGGCGCTTTCATGACGACGTGACAAGGAAGTTTGCTTGCAAAAGGAAAGGTTCGAGTGTGTACTAATCTTTTTTTAAGACTGTCACTGCAGCTGCCCACACCCGAAGCAATAAAAGCTGAAGCCACAAAAGCAACAATGGCCATAGGAACCCTCTATCAGAGATCCATCTCGGCCAAATGCAGATCTATGTACTGTGCGTCATACAAGTTAGGGTAGAAGTGTCGCTGCTGCCTGAAGTCTGTGAAGCCGAATGTGCTGAAGGTGCCAACCAAAAGTGAAAAAGACTGAAAGCCACTAATTGATACCATGGGTTTCCGATTTAGTCAAGCAAATACCCTGTTTTACATCTTGATATTTTTATTATTTCAATTGCCAATTTTTATAGACATGATTGTTGTTGCTTTCACGATAATTTATATGCATGGATTGACTGAGTATTTATGCAATAATTATCTCATGATCACTTTTGTCCCACTTTGGCTTCAATACAGGCATTTTCATATTTTCTTTTCTTTTTTCATTTAGACTGATTGTGATCCGAAATGTCCATTAAATAAAGACGTCCCTCTCAGGAAAACCCCAAAGGGTAAGTCTTGTGGTAATCATCACTAATTTTGTTTCACCTTTCATCAGGTAGATAACTTCCAAATGTATGCAGATACCCCCATCTACATCCACAGCTTTGGGGGGTTGAAACTTCCACCTCTGAGATGTTTGCAATGTAGGGTTTGTAGTTGATGCTTCTTTAACTTTCATATCCTAAATTTAGAAATGTGTTAAGCGTCATCTTTAGTTACCTGAAAAAGTTACTCAGGATACTTGCCCTGACTATTCTATGATCAAGGCAATACAATATACTTTAATTTGAGATTTGTGAGAAACTTCTCTAAATATTTGTTTTTTTAAAAGTTACAAGCCAAATAGCAGAAAGCCTTCTGACTTAGCTTACAGATACATTTTGCATGTGTATTTAAGAAGTTATACTGGACACCAAATACTTAACTATGTCAACTCCCTGTACAGCAGCAAACTTGGGAAATTAGCCAGATGTCTTCAGAGTGTAGTCCAGTGCAAGAGGCGTCATTTCACCAAAAGGTTTAGCGGTAATGACATCACATGGCCTTTGCTCCATGATTCCTTCATAGGAAGCAACTTGGCAAACTTTTTACATGGGTTGAATATAAGGAGGAAATTAAGCAGAATTAAAAAAAAAAAAACATTAATGTTTTTGCTGTTACAAATATGATCAACTGGAAAGACTTCGTTCATAATGAACACGAAATGAAACAACTATTTAATATCAGAATGATTTCAGTAGGTCATAATAAATGGAATTGATTTTGGATGAATCTCTACAAACTCTTACAACTGAAATTACTTCAAATCATCCTGATGGAGGAACAATATGAACAAGAAATATAGGAGCATAAAAAGTGATTGAATCAGTGAGACAAAAACATCAGATATTGAAACAGAAAGGTTAATACTACATTTATTATTAAACCTTTAAAGAAACACTAGTACTGGGAAAGGACTCAGGTTAGTGCTGATGAGCAATTAAAATAAAAAATTGAAACATAAGTGCAGATATAAACTTGCGAGGATACTACAACTTAGGGCTTGGCTTGTTTCAGTAACGCTGAACAACCAATGTGATAGAAATGAGATCAATTTATTGAAACACCCAAGCAAATTTTAAACACCAGCTTTAATTAACACAATTAACACTGGGGCATATTAGCAAGACCGGCGATAAAATTATCGCCGTTTTAGCGACAGGAAACTGCCGCTAAAGCGGCGATAATGGGCTTGCTAATATGCGTTATAGAATTCAATAGAAGCCCAGGTTAGATGTCCTGCACATCTAACCTGGGCTTCTATTGGAATTCTATAACGCATATTAGCAAGCCCATTATCGCCGTTTTAGCGGCAGTTTCCTGCCGCTAAAACGGCGATAATTTTATCGCCGGTCTTGCTAATATGCCCCACTGTTCTTCAAACAGTTGCTTAGAAGGCAATAGCGGATATTACATAGAAGTTGTCAAATCCAAAAAGTAATTTGATCAAATCTGAATAACAAACACTGAATAAATTGAATCAGGATATTACACAAAAGGTAAAACCATCAGATAAAGGGGTTCCATTGTTATCATGGATGCTAGATGGTATAAAAAACAGACCTTATTATTGTTTCAAGAAGGCAGTTATCTGAAATTGGATCATAATTCTGCAATTGAAATTAAGCTGTTAAAAAACAACACTTTAAAAAACTGTTGACAAAAGGCAATATTAAAGAATCTGTTGGAAAACATTAAATTAAAGAACACTCATATATTCCATTCCTTTATTCATTACCAAGGATCCATAAATATTCTAATAAGCTATGCAACTATAGTTTGCAGTTCTAAACTACATTTTTATACCAATTGCAGGTTATGTGGATTATCCTCTATGGAACCTGTCACTAGAGATTGCTACACTATTCAAAAACACAACACATTTTAATATATTCAAACAAATCACAAAGGAGGCAAACTGTTTCCTACTTACATTAAATAGCCTTGATGACAATATTTTCCTTGCAGAAGGACAAGGGAACATGGGACAAAATTTAAATATTTTACTTAATATATCCATTAAGGAGAAAGTTTGTTTTTTTGTTTTACATGAAGTGATTTATTTGATCTTAGAACATAACACCATACTTTGTCATTATGGTGATTCCTTAATTAGAGACACTTGTCACAGCCATGGGCAGCCCGCATATCAGAACACTTTTATGTTTTATAAGAAATCCTGATTGGCAACAAAAGATTCTAATAAAGTGGTGCTTCATTGATCATAATCTTGGTATTTGGTAGAGTACAGAATTGCGTTTGCATACTTTTACTGAAACCCCATATCAGATTGTAGGGTTGAAAGTAAATGGTGAAGTGTCCACATGACAACCTTATTTATACTGCTTGGGAGACTCAGTATATTTTATGGTGCAAGAGACTTGTGTCAGGAGTATCCTGACTAGTAGTCTATGTGATTATGGCATGTTGCTTAACGACATACTGCTACACTCTTTTAGGGTTTTAAGGACCACACAAAGTGGTATTCCTTTTCTCGGGGCAACTACAGTTCTCAAGACAAAGAAGTTGCAGTTTTTTTTACCCACATGTCACTTTGGGGATTGCCTACTCACTCTCTCAAATAAACCAGGTACTTTGTCGTAGCTGGTTCTTTTAATTCCCCTTGAATACATCTTGCATGTGCATATAAGTACGTGGGCACAAATGAGATGGGATACTTGGTTGGGGGTACCCCAAAATGTATGAGGCACTCAAGGTTGTAGGGTGTGCAACAAGGTTACTGGTGGGCAGAAGTTGCTGTCTCCCTTTTTCTAGCATGTTATCCCACACTGCTCTACTAGCCTTTCTCCTCATTATGTTATACGCTGTAAAGCCAAGTGCAGAATGTGGCTTTTGATATGCAAACACAGGAAGGGCTCTTTCAGGCTTTGATTGAAACTTCAAACCAGTTCCAGCAGGTGATGGTGTGACACAAGAGACAAGAACACCTGTGCTGCACACCTTATTGGAAGGACTTGGCTGGTGCCTCAGTCCTGCATTCTGTGCTTTGCACTGTGAGCAGAAACCATCTAACAAGAATAGACATATAGCAAAGCTTCCATTTCATCTCCAAATATTTGCCTTGGAGAATGGGCCACCTAAAGAGAAATTCACTCTGCATGGATAGGTTTCCCTGCATAGTTTGGGCTGAACTTTGAATTTGATTGGACATTTGGGGGTGCCAACTGTTCCCAAGACTGGATAAAAGTGAGCCTATATTAATCATCCAGGCCTCAGTTTTTGACTTGCTGAAGCTCTGCACATCCTTCTATATAAAGGACTGGACCAGAGATAAAGATCATGACTTTCTTCTTTTGAGGGGACAGAACCAAATCCCTGGGACAGAAGAGGAGATCTATGCTGTTGAGATCTGCCTTGCTGAAGAAGAATTAAATTGCATTGTGTACTTCTAACCTACCGGACATGGGTAAAACTTGATATTCCATATCCCTGTACTGTCATGAGGTGCACAGACTTCCTTAGTCGATGGAGTCCAGAGTTGATACTCAAACGCCCAGCCCAACCCAAAGTAAACATCCAAGTAGCAAACTTGCTGAAGTACTGCAGGATTGAAGCTGGTATGTTATCCTATGAGATATACACAGTGCTGTGGTCAATCACCTCTATGAGATGCTGCGCTCTACATCAACATATGACCAGGTCTAAACTGGGGTGGCATGGTGAGCAAAAGAATGATGAATTTAACCCAGATCTCTTGACTGGGGGTGAATGTTTTGATTTGTTCTGCATTCCGTCCATCAATTGTGTATCTTTTGCTTCCTCGCCATAAGTGCGCCGGGTATGCCCAGACGTGGGTCCCGGGCTCAATGTGCCACTGGAATCAAGCTATCCTGGCTGATGAGGGGTGAAACCCCGAAACCGGTCCTAGGATGCTTGTTTCCGGTCCAGGGAGGACCTGGCTTGGCAGTTCGGGCTGGACTGTTCCCATGAGGCACAGGGTCAAGATTGATTTGCATATGGCCAGGTCTAAACTGGGATGGCATGGTGAGCAAAAGAATTATGGATTTAACCCAGATCTCTTGATTGGGGGTGAATGTTTTGATTTGTTCTGCATTCCGTCCATCAATTGTGTATCTTTTGCTTCCTCGCCATAAGTGCGCCGGGTATGCCCAGATGTGGGTCCCGGGCTCACTGTGCCACTAGAATCAAGCTATCCTGGCTGATGAGGGGTGAAACCCCGAAACCGGTCCTAGGATGCTTGTTTCCGGTCCAGGGAGGACCTGGCTTGGCAGTTCGGGCTGGACTGTTCCCATGAGGCACAGGGTCAAGACTGATTTGCATATGGCCAGGTCTAAACTGGGGTGGCATGGTGAGCAAAAGAATGATGGATTTAACCCAGATCTCTTGACTGGGGGTGAATGTTTTGATTTGTTCTGCATTCCGTCCATCAATTGTGTATCTTTTGCTTCCTCGCCATAAGTGCGCCGGGTATGCCCAGACGTGGGTCCCGGGCTCACTGTGCCACTGGAATCAAGCTATCCTGGCTGATGAGGGATGAAACCCCGAAACCGGTCCTAGGATGCTTGTTTCCGGTCCAGGGAGGACCTGGCTTGGCAGTTCGGGCTGGACTGTTCTCATGAGGCACAGGGTCAAGACTGATTTGCGTATGGCCAGGTCTAAACTGGGGTGGCATGGTGAGCAAAAGAATGATGGATTTAACTCAGATCTCTTGACTGGGCGTGAATGTTTTGATTTGATCTGCATTCCGGTTATCAATTGTGTATCTTTTGCTTCCTCGCCATAAGTGCGCCGGGTATGCCCAGACGTGCGTCCCGGGCTCACTGTGCCACTGGAATCAAGCTATCCTGGCTGATGAGGGGTGAAACCCCGAAACCGGTCCTAGGATGCTTGTTTCCGGTCTAGGGAGGACCTGGCTTGGCAGTTCGGGCTGGACTGTTCCCATGAGGCACAGGTTCAAGACTGATTTGCATATGGCCAGGTCTAAACTGGGGTGGCATGGTGAGCAAAAGAATGATGGATTTAACCCAGATCTCTTGACTGGGGGTGAATATTTTGATTTGTTCTGCATTCCGTCCATCAATTGTGTATCTTTTGCTTCCTCGCCATAAGTGCGCCGGGTATGCCCAGACGTGGGTCCCGGGCTCACTGTGCCACTGGAATCAAGCTATCCTGGCTGATGAGGGATGAAACCCCGAAACCAGTCCTAGGATGCTTGTTTCCGGTCCAGGGAGGACCTGGCTTGGCAGTTCGGGCTGGACTGTTCCCATGAGGCACAGGGTCAAGACTGATTTGCATATGGCCAGGTCTAAACTGGGGTGGCATGGTGAGCAAAAGAATGATGGATTTAACCCAGATCTCTTGACTGGGGGTGAATGTTTTGATTTGTTCTGCATTCCGTCCATCAATTGTGTATCTTTTGCTTCCTCCCCATAAGTGCGCCGGGTATGCCCAGACGTGGGTCCTGGGCTCACTGTGCCACTGGAATCAAGCTATCCTGGCTGATGAGGGGTGAAACCCCGAAACCGGTCCTAGGATGCTTGTTTCCGGTCCAGGGAGGACCTGGCTTGGCAGTTCGGGCTGGACTGTTCCCATGAGGCACAGGGTCAACACTGATTTGCATATGGCCAGGTCTAAACTGGGGTGGCATGGTGAGCAAAAAAATGATTGATTTAACCCAGATCTCTTGACTGGGGGTGAATGTTTTGATTTGTTCTGCATTCCGTCCATCAATTGTGTATCTTTTGCTTCCTCGCCATAAGTGCGCCGGGTATGCCAGACGTGGGTCCCGGGCTCACTGTGCCACTGGAATCAAGCCATCCTGGCTGATGAGGGGTGAAACCCCGAAACCGGTCCTAGGATGCTTGTTTCCGGTCCAGGGAGGACCTGGCTTGTCAGTTCGGGCTGGACTGTTCCCATGAAGCACTGGGTCAAGACTGATTTGCATATGGCCAGGTCTAAACTGGGGTGGCATGGTGAGCAAAAGAATGATGGATTTAACCCAGATCTCTTGACTGGGGGTGAATGTTTTGATTTGTTCTGCATTCCGTCCATCAATTGTGTATCTTTTGCTGCGCTCTACATCAAAGACAGAATGTGACCGGGCATGTGGCACTGAGCGAGGTGGCACATGATTGATGTGAGCCCGCAGCCAGAATTCCTGATTTCACCTGGTGATCCTGCAAAAGGCACCCCTTGAGCTCATTGTCACTGTTATGAGCCCCTGCTTTTCCCTACAGATGGTGGCTTTGTAAAACTCTATGAGTGGCAGTCCCTGTGATGTGAAGTGACATCAATGGACAAACCGCAACCTGATCCAAAGCTGTACCTGAAAGCGAAAGCCTGAAGCCATGACTGCAAGTTACAAAGAAGACACCATCTTACTTGATGCTTGCCTGCGATAATCCTAGATGAATGACTCAATCCCAGAAAGACTTGTACTGTTCGAAGACTGTGTGGTGCCACTGCAGTTTCCCAGGCTCTGCAGATCCAGATCGTTGAACACCGCGGGGACGCTGAACTCCAAGGTGACTACAAACAGTAAGATAGACACCCTCATCAGTGCAGCATTAGAAAGCAGGTGGAGGGTTTGATTAATACTAGGGTAATTTGTTGAGGTGTAATCATAATTCTGAAGTAGCCCTCTTCCTCATCTCCACCCTTCTGAGCATACAAGGTGGTGTAGTATAGATTGTGGGTCAATTGTTGACATCTGCTAAGTTAGCATGAGCTTCGCTGCCATGAGGCTGCTTTTGCGCACGACACTGCATGCATAGATTTCACAAGACTCTGTTTGTGCCCTTTTCACATGAGAACTGTCTGCTTTTCACGTTCTCTGCCGTGCTCTGATGTTTAGTCTGCACACGATGTACAAGGTCGATCAACAATGCCCCTTGTTATTCTGTTCTGGTCAGTCCCTCGCACCTAGACATAACATGACACACAGCTGCACTACTGGAAATCGTATGTTATATTATTGCAAGCGAAGCATGTGGTTGACACACTTGGAGAGACACCTTTCCGGAGAGAAGAGCTGTGCTTGTCCTGAGATGTAAACCTTTCATCTAGGCCTTGAGGTATGGGGTCTGCTGACAAAGCCCAGAGGTCTTCTTTTTTATAATAAACTATTTCTTACCACGGGGAGGGTGGTTAGGTATTGTAGCCCTTTTCCACTGTCTTTATAAAATGATATCCCCGGTTGTATTCTATGGAATTGTGACAATGCTGTCTATATTGTGTTTATGCATTTTGCTGCTAGTAATGGCACATGTACTGTACCATAGAGCGCACTAGTTAAAATAAACATTTTAAACTATACCGCGACTCTGATTACTCGCATTGTGGACAGGTATTAGTGAGTGAGCGAAAGAGTTGTCTGGCTCCTGCGATTCCTGAGAGAGTCGGGAGTGTCGTGTTCTCGGTTGTCTAATCATTGGTAGCTTCGCTGTTAGTCGGAGAACAAATGAGACACTATAGCTAGTCGGTTTGGGATTTTGGGTACTAATGTGGTAGGTTGGTACACCCCTATTCACTGAGGTCCTGTTTTCCTGCACATAGTTCTGTATATGTGCAGAATCCCTGCAACATGGCGCCGCCAACGTTTGGTCTGGTTCTTATCTGCGAGACGCTTGAGTAGTGATTTTGCTTGTCCACAATACCCTCACTTTTGTCTCCGGAGACAGCTGTGACGGTGTAACCTCCTATATTGATGTTTTTATAGGTTCTTTCAAGCTTGAAGTTTTAAAAGGTTTATCTCTTTATATTTAACCCATTATTGCGCTGCCGCACTTTAAGTTGTTATTCTTTCCTTATCGTAATGGCAACTGCTATTCCGGCTCATAGTCGGGCACCGCTCAGGGCTCATTTGACTCTACATGGAGTCCCTGATGTGGGTGTTGCGCTGATTTTTGTAGTAGAAGTGGATCCAGCATACCGCTTCGAAGTGTTTTACTCTTGGGTCACCTTTCCGGCGGTGGACGGAGCAGATAATCTGTTTCATGAATACACTGCCACGGCTGTTCCTAATGTGTATCAGCCCTATCGGACTCTAGAGGTTCCGCTCACAGCTTGGCAACACCGAATTTGATTTAATGGCGCCCTTCCTCACCCACTCACGCCGGTCCGTTTAGGTCCTTTATCAATAGATGGGGCCACATGGCCCGTTTTGGCTGGGTATACCCCTCACCCGCGTGGGCTTACAACAGCTACGCTGGCAGAACTTCGCGTGTTACACACTTCTTTAATACGCATGCATAGAGCTGTTATTCAGTTCATGTCGCGCAACTACCAGGTGGGACCACCTGGCATTGCTGCGCAGCCTGCTGGTATCACCATCAGTCCTGTCACGGTTAATTCCGTAATGGGCAAGCGCCCACAAAATAAGGATGATTTACCTTATTGGCTTGCTGAGAAATTTGGACAGCTTGAAGCTGTTTTTCCCAATACAAATCCTGTGGAGAAACACAGGATATTGACGATAAGTTTGCCTAAAGACTTGCTTCCTGAGGTGGCTGATTGTAACACCTGGGGCAGGGTGTTTGCAGCCGTATATTCAAAGTGTTTCGGCACTCCCTCTATGACTGTACTCCCCTCCGTGATTAAACATGTTCAAGATGAACACGGTGCTGAAGCGGCTGTAGAGCTGGGGATGAGACTGGTGGGGGTGTTCGACGTGGTTGCTGATCTGATCCTTGCCAATGTCAAGGGCGATGCAGTAAGCTTTCAAGTCGCTAAAGGGTTGGAGGCTGTGCCTGATGCAGACAAACCATGCGAATTACCGAAGATTATTGCATAGGCTTATAAAACAATAGGCCGCAATAGTTTGGGAGTTAAGCCTTTTACTCAAACGCAAACACAATCTCAAACACAACAGAAAGCTCAGTCTGATAAAGACGGGCGTCCAGTCTTTCCTAAAAAGAACTGGAAAAATAAAAAACAGGGGCAGCAACAACAAAAGCAGGGTTCGCGTGCTGGTTCACCGACACCTGACACTTCTGAGCGTACTTATGACTTGCGCGACCGCGCGAAAATTAAGACTCCTGATAGATTTCAAGTCCCTGATCAGCATCCTCCTCGTTCTTTACAGGACACATCTGGCTCTCAAGTCAGTGGTGGTGATCGCCAGGATCATGGCAAGAGTCATCCTGCGCCACAGCGACGTGATCAGCCTCGTCAGTTTGACGTCAAGGAGAAACAAGAGGAGCTACCACGCTTCCGTGCCCCGTTTCAAAAGAAAAAGGTTGCCGCTTTGACAGCGAGATATGCCTCAGACGGTGAGAACCCGACTGCTGGATTGGACTTGGGCGGTGACTCTGCTCGACAGCGCAGCGGAAGTTACCATAGTGCGGGAGGCACTGCGTCCTTGTCTAGAGGCGACAGCAACTGAAACTTTCATTACAGTAGAGACAGCTGACACCCGGGTTGCCCCCGGATAGGCTGTATAACTTAGTTTTTTGAATTGAAGGTAACTGAGCGTGTAATCACAGGGATTCTTTGGGAGAATCTGACCGCTTCCTATGACATTTTGTTAGCAGAGGCAGATTGGCCCCCACCTTATGTACTGGCCGCATCAAGGGAGGAGGACGTCATACTTCCGAGTTTTTTGCGTTACGTCCCCAAGGAGCATGCAAAGGCTTTTGTAGCTGAGTGGGCTTTGGCCCTGGCGCCAGCAGTGTACCGTAATCAAGTGGGCTAGGATAAAGATTCTCCGCCACATGAGATTCCATTGCGGTCTATGCCTCAACCTCAACCCCAATATCCCATCCGGCGGGAAGCCAAAGGTCCCGTTTCTGATGTTCTAACTGAATTGGAGTATCAAGGAGTGATTGAGACATGTGTGTCACCGATGAATAATCCTCTTTTTACTGTGTCCAAACCCGATGGGTCTTATCGCATAGTTTTAGATTACCGGCATTTGAACTCTCATTGTCGTACTTTTGCGGTACAGAATACCCATAGCTCTGCTCTTGTGGACAGTATTGTTCGTAAAAAATATAAAGTGACACTTGACATTTCCAATGGCTTTTACAGTCATAACCTGTCCCCTGAATGTAGTCAATGGACCGCATTCACGGCCGGTGGAAAACAGAAAAAATTTCGGCGTTTAACTATGGGGTATAAGAATAGCCCCGGGGTTTTCGCCGCGCGTGTTGTCTCTTTGTTAGACAGCATAGACCCAGATGCATACTCGTATGTTGATGATATTTATCTCACAGACAACAAATTATGGCCGCATCTATGCCGTGTTGACCGCATCATCCTTGAGTTTGCGGACTACAGATACAAATTTAATTTTGCTAAATCACACATCGCTTGCTATGCAGTGCTTTTTTTGGGCTATTAGCTCAATAATGAAGGTCGGGGCTTGGCACCCCACTTTCTGGAGAAATGCACACGCTTGCAATCTCCAACTACCCTGAAAAAACTTCAGTGTTTGCTGGGATTTTTAAATTTTGGGAGGTCTTACATTCCTGAGTATGCCCAGCGTATCAAGCCTCTTTATGCTTTGATACAACCTACCTTTTCAAAAGCCAGCTGGCTCCCGGGAACATTCTGCTATTTTGCATTCTTTGCAATCTGATTTGCTTGAATCTAAGTACTTGTTGACACGTGATAACCACACAAACCTGGTGATACGAATCGTGCCAGGCGCAGTAGGTTTCACTTACTTGACGCACAATGAAGGTGACACAGTACCTATTGCATACAAATCACATTTGTACACTTCAGCCGAAATGCGGTTTTCCACTGTTGAAAAAGTTTTGACAGCTGTGCAGATGGCGGTCCTGAAGGAACGCGCGCTGGCGCAGGGGAAACGCATTTTGGTGGTTACACCTTTCCCTGCTTTAGAAGCAGTAACTAAGGCGAGTGTGCCAAACTCTAAAGCATTACATCCCCGTTGGATACAATGGGCTACTTCTTTGACGTCTCCGGATGTCACGTTTATCTTTGACCCCTCTCTTCAGACACAGGAGTTCTTGTAGTATGAACACGTTCATACACCTCCTCTATCTTTGCTTCCCTTAGAGGAGTACACATGTATCATCTACACCGATGGTTCGGCGCAACCGGCCACTGGTTCTAAACATGCTTATTCGGCGGCTTGCGCTATTGTGGCTGGTACAATGGTGAATGGAGAATTCAAGTCTAATATAGTGCATACACAGGCGCTAGGGGACTGTACCGCCCAATTGGCCGAGCTTCGCGCTCTTGTTCTTGCTCTCGAGTTTGCAGATCCGAGTGTTTCTACACTCATTGTGTGTGATTCCTATTACTGTGTTCAGTCTTTCAATGACAACTTATTCTTTTGGTCTCAAAATGATTATCGAGATTCTAAAGGCAGCATGACTAAGCATAAAACGCTTATGGTTAGAGTGGCGGATCTTAAACAACGTCTGCCACTCACACATGTTATACATACTCTTGGCCATCAGCGTGTGGGAGCACATGCTCTTGGAAATGGTTTGGCTGATGAAGCGGCCAAATCTGCAGTAGCCACGTGTTCCGTAGCAGCCGTTACTAGGTCCATGACTAAGATTGATAATTACATTTTGGCAGCAATAGCTGCAACTGCGGAAGGCTCTAATTATCCACAGGGTTTCCCTTCAAAGTATTCTTATCAGTTAACTCCTGAACAAGTTCCTTTTGCTTGAATACCTGACGTTGGAGATCGGCTGATTCCCAACGCGGACCGCAGACACACTTTAATCAAAACCGCACACAAAGGTATGGCTTCGGCCCATGCTGGAGTGTCCGCGACTGTTTCTATCTTGCAGCAATGTTATTGGTGGCGTGGTTTATATAAACAGACCCGTAATTATGTACTTTCTTGTGACATCTGTCAACAAATCAAGCCTTCTACGGTAACACGTCCACCACAAACACAGCTTTGCATTGCAAATCGCCCCTTTGCTTGTGTATATCTTGATCACTGCGGTCCATTTACTTCTGATACTGCATATAAATACATTCTGGTTGCAGTTGATTCGTGCACTAGATTCCTTTGGGTTTGGCCACAACGCAGTGCTGACGCTCGAAATGTCATGAGGGATTTGCGTGTCTTTGTAGGGATCTTTGCCTGTGGCACCTTTCATTCAGACCAAGGTCCAGCGTTCGCCTCTAAGGCGTACAAGGACGCGATGAAGTCTTTGGGGGTGGTGGTGCAGTTTTCGTCTCCATATAGGCCTGAGGGCAACTCAATTGTGGAGCGAATGAACCGTGACTTAAAGCAATCTTTGACAGCCAGAGTCTTAGGTACTGGCAGGAACTGGCTAGCCCATTTGTATGGAGTCCAACGTGCACTTAATAATCTCCCTAGAAGACCTCTGGGTGGGCGGACCCCATACGAGATGCTCTTTGGCATCAAAATGTTTGTGCCAGACCTTGATGGTCTAGACGTTGCAGCGGCAGCCGCGACCTTTGACGTAGATAATCATTCTACTATGTTACAGGACCTACAAGAGACCCGTGCCAGTCTTGCTACTGAACATTTGCCTTCGGCAACAGATGCTGCACTGCTGATTCCGGTGGCCGGCTGGCTTCCGAAAGTTGGTGATCTTGTCCGAGAGAAGTTGGAGAACAAAAAATAATTTGGTCCCTCTTATCGTGCACCGGTTCCAGTGCTTGCCTTAAAGGGTACTCGTACAGTCATTTTACCACCGCTTCCTGGTCGCAAGGACAACAGATACATCTCAATTGACAATGTCAAGCTACAACATCTGGCCGATTCTGACTAGTATGACGCCTGCTGTTTTGTGCCCCACAATTTCGAGAAATCCTGGAATTGGCGCATCTTTCAACTCACCACATGACACTGTCCTCGAGATGGACCCTATTGTTGACCATTTACCTGTCCCTCCTGCTCCCTCCTGCAGAGAGAAAGTTGAGTATACTTATCCCACGAGTGAGTCTTTGCATGGATTGCCCGAAAGCCCTTTACACCATGGCAGCTTTTCTTTTGACTCGTCCTCCACCACTTCGATTGGCCCTACCAAATTGTCTATTTTTGTTTCCTGGTTTAAAAAGACTTATTTAGTCCCTCCTTGGACATACATCTGGTTAATACTGATCACGATTTTTCTCTTCATGTCAATTGGGTTTGTGACTGTGTTTTTCCTACTCATCAATGGTCACTACTTACCAGAACGCTATGCTGTGAACTTGGTTGATGGTATTCTGGCCCCTCACTCATCTTCCCACATCATGAAGCGTGACCAATCCCTTGTTAACATTTCAGCATTCCCAGTTGCGGATGGCATCATCTGGGATAAAGTGGATTTTCAGGTCCATGGCCCGATGCAAATTATCAACGTTCCATATGTCTTTCGTGTCTCCATGGGTGATGTGGTAACACAGGACATACGCTCAGACGACTGGTATGTGCATGCAATACAATCATTGTTTTCCGATTTGAAGTATTATGCTGCTTTTAATGCTGAAGATTTATATTTAAATTCTGCCAATTATGCCGATTTATTCTGTTATAAACATTATGGGCATCATTTCCTACATAAGACTAATACATTACGCCCTGTTGTCAATTACACACAGTAGGAACATTGCCCTACACCATTAAGAGGTAGTTCGAGAACACTTAGAAATACATTCACATATTTTACAGACTTTGATAGGTCAACACCTGAGTCCTATTATTTTAAATTAAATGTTCCTTCAACTCCGAAAGTAATGTTCACCCATACAAAATTAATTTATTCAAATTCTTTCAGATATGATCTGTCAGTCAGGGGTTATGATCACTGGAAGGCCACCATTGATTTGAAATCGATCTGGGGTTCTAAGACCTGGCAGGTGCGAGGCACTGAAGCCTTACATAGTGCCTGCCTCATCCCAATACAAATTTTGTTTTTAAATGAAACAGTTTACCAGACAACTTGCTTTGGATTGGCAACTGCAAAAAAGTTAAACGCCCCTGCCATTCCCTCTTTAGCTGAGTATAACAATCGGCGCATATACACGAATTATACCATTGATGCCTTACAATCTTTGTTTCAAAATAACACGTTTAATGTATCTGATATGGATCCTTTAGGTTGGCTAGTTTGGCAGACGAATTCGAATGCCTGCCAACTCCGTTTTCATAACACTAGTTCAGGTTATATGCAAGACAGACCCGACCCAAGATTTCCAGATACACATTCGGTAACAACCTATTCGTTGGAAAATTATGTCAACAGTGGTTGCAGCACTCTACACTATCGTCCGTTAAACAACATTTATCGTTGTTGTCCAATAACATTAATTTGGCCAACTTTGTCTCGGGACCCAGGGTTCCTAGAACAAAGAGATTCATTTACGCAGCTTACAATGAAATATGGAAACTTTCACAGATTGAAGCGGCGTCACGTCTGCGGGAAATTGACCAAGCGAACTTAGAAAAGGTTCTAGCTGTTGTCGATAATAGTATTAACACACTATCTTCCCGCATTTACACATTGGATAATATTGTTTCTTCTGTTATTGATATTGTGCAAGAAGATGTGTCTCTGTTATATCATGGTCAAAATCAATTGCGTTCTGTAATGCAATTCGCATGGACTTTGCAAACTCTAAAAATGGGAAAAGTACCATGGGATTATTTAAATGCGACTGCTCTATTTGTACCATTTAATTTGACTGACAAACAGCAGTTCATGTCCATGAAAGATGCAATTTACACTCTTCTACACATAGAAAAAATAGACCCTTTGCCCTTTTCTGTAGCCGAAACTGACTCTGCTGTTTGGCTAATTCATGGGGTTATATCTTTGCCTTTCTCACTGTTCCAATTCAGCTCCTGTATGAAACATTACCCTCTAGGCCGCTTTGAACCCCTGGGTAGCGCTTTTCTGCATGAACTGTGGTCTTTGCCTTTTACATACCGATGTTTGCGGGAAGAAAATGAAGTTTACCTTACGGGGAGGACTGTGATTCTACAGTAGGTCATTCCCTTGTTTGCAAAAATATAAAGTTACACGGAGCATGTAATATGTCAGCTCCGAACCTTGCATGTGTTTTGAAAGGTAATCAGGTTCCCGCAATAATTCCCACGTTCACTCTGCTTACTAACGGTAGTTATCTTATTCTAAATAACCAAGAATGCTGCGGCTTGCTGGCTGGCATACCATACATAGTAACGGTTTCACAGCGCGTAATTTGTTGTAAAAATGTGCTTTTTCCTCCCCCGCGTGGGCAGCTCGATAGCTCAATTTGGCCTTCAATACCAACTTTGAAAGCAGATTTCAACAAGTTGAGCAGATTAAAGGCGCTTTTAACCCAACAAGAAGTCGCCCTTACTTCCGCATGAGAAACCTCAACCTGCAGGTGGCTAGCGCTGCTAGCGAAATTCAAACACTTTTAAACACTAACCTCCCACTGCATTTTGGGAAACCTTGGGCAGTGAACTCTGCTCCGCTCGTGGAGTTTGCAGAGTTTCCTGCACTCCGCGTTACGCGGAGATCGCGGAGTTCCGAAAAACTCCGCTTAGCGTTGCATAGCGTAGTTTTTTTTCCTCGCGTTCGTCAACGTCAAGTTGGTGACCTCGAGCGAGGAAAATCAACCTCCTGGCGAGATTTTTTCTCGTTCGCGATCGTCAACATCAAGTTGGCGAGCGCGAGCGTAGAAAATCAACATTCCGGCGAGATTTCTCAACGCGGGGGGGTCAGGTTTCTCATTGCGAGTGGTCGCGTATGCTTGCGACAGCTCGCGTTGAGAAACTGCCCATTCACGTTGAGAAAGCTGCCGCTCGAGTAAAAATCTACTCGAGCGGCAGAAAAGGAAAGCAGGGACCACTTGCACTGTGCATGGTGCCGTTCGCAATGATTGCACAGTGCGGACAAGCATCCGGCACAGTGCAGTCACCGCGAACGGCATTTTTCTATCATACTCCGCCGCTCGCATAGCTCTGCGTAGTGCGGCAGAGTTTTTTTTGCACTTCGCGTAGTGCCGCATAGTGCAACTCCGCGAACCATGCCCAGGGTTAATTTTGGGGAGCTAATACACCGCATATTTAATGCGTCTGATACAAGAGGCCTTGCACATGTTTTTTAAAGCTGTCGGCTCTGGCCTTGTGACTTCATTTCAGACAATATTTGGTGTTATATCTGCATTCATTCATTCTATCTTTTCCAGCGTCTTTGGTGGATTCCCTTTAATACTGGCATTAGCTGCTGGAATCCTGCTTCTACTGTGTCTGCTGCACAATGGCTGCTCCTCTTATAGTGCTGCACAGACCGGGCCGGCTGCAATTGCTCCGTGACCGTAAGCATGGATGCTTCGGTACACTACCACTGGCAACTCTCGGTGTGTCTTATGGGTTGTCCTTCCGCTTTGCATACTTCACTTGCATGCAACCAGTCTTTTCATGTCTACAATGTCCGTTTACATGGGCGTTGGATTTATGCCTCTCCAATACGTCGTGTCCAGACCCTGATTTCGACCAGCTGATGGGTCCCATAGTAGCCCATGAGCAGGACTGTTCTGGGATTGGCCTTATGGCGCGTGCGGCTGCACTTGGAATCTTGGCTCAATGGGATATCTGTGAGGCTGCTCAGAATCTCCTACTTCAAAGTTACATCGAATATCACACAAGTTGTCCGGAGATGCTAATGGAGGCACCCGAGTACGAGGAGCATACTTGTTCATTCGATTTGCTAAACTGGATGGCATCACTTTTTTCTACCAACGACAATGATATACTTCTGGAGGCTGTTGCATTTTTTTGCTCCTACACTCTGATGGATTAAATTCACCAATTCTTGGATTACGGATGCCTTTCTACAAAATTACTTTTTTTCTCCCTAATAGGTTTTTTTTTTTTCTCCGTTGTTCATTTCGTTTAATTTTAAACCCATAGACGCTTTTGAACTCTGCTCGCACTTTTTGAACTCTGCTCGCACTTTTTGAACTCTGCTCGCACATTTTGAACTCTGTTTTTGTACTATGTCTATGTACGATGGACTTACCAGGGGGAGGGTGTAGTATAGATTGTGGGTCCATTGTTGACATCTGCTAAGTTAACATGAGCTTCGCTGCCATGAGGCTGCTTTTGCGCACGACACTGCATGCATAGATTTCGCAAGACTCTGTTTGTGCCCTTTTCACATGAGAACTGTCTGCTTTTCGCGTTCTCTGCCGTGCTCTGAGGTTTAGTCTGCACACGATGTATAAGTTCGATCAACAATGCCCCTTGTTGTTCTGTTCTGGTCAGTCCCTCACACCTAGACATAACATGACACACAGCTGCACTACTGGAAATCGTATGTTATATTATTGCAAGCGAAGCATGTGGTTGACACACTTGGAGAGACACCTTTCCGGAGGGAAGAGCTGTGCTTGTCCTGAGATGTAAACCTTTCATCTAGGCCTTGAGGTATGGGGTCTGCTGACAAAGCCCAGAGGTCTTCTTTTTTATAATAAACTATTTCTTACCACGGGGAGGGTGGTTAGGTATTGTAGCCTTTTTCCACTGTCTTTATAAAATGATATCCCCGTTTGTATTCTATGGAATTGTGACAATGCTGACTATATTGCGTTTATGCATTTTGCTGCTAGTAATGGCACGTGTACTGTACCATAGAGCGCGTTAGTTAAAATAAACATTTTAAACTATACCGCAACTCTAATTACTCGCATTGTGGACAGGTATGAGTGAGTGAGCGAAAGAGTTGTCTGGCTCCCGCGATTCCTGAGAGAGTCGGGAGTGTCGTGTTCTGGGTTGTCTAATCATTGGTAGCTTCGCTGTTAGTCGGAGAACAAATGAGACACTATAGCTAGTCGGTTTGGGATTTTGGGTACTAATGTGGTAGGTTGGTACACCCCTATTCACTGAGGTCCTGTTTTCCTGCGCATAGTTCTGTATATCTGCAACAGTGGCAGGGTTTTATTTACTGTGAATTCCTTAAGTAAATCAATGTCACAGATGTTCTTAATGTTACTGTGTTTGTGTAATCATAATTAAAGTCGTATGTTTTTTTTAAATAAAATAATATTAGTGCTTGGACAATTCATGTATTATGATACCTGTGCTGCTTCAACTAGAAGTTCTACCCCCACATCAGCCTCCAAGAGTAAATCTTGACAATTCAACTGTGCTACCCCCTGAAAGTCAAATCCTAAAAAGGAGGCTCTAGGCATTTCAATGAGTAGTATCTGACTACTTTATCTCTATGTGTAGTACTTGTTACAAGGGTTGCCTATGTGCTATTAAGATGTGTAGGTTCCAGAAAACTAGCCTCACCGCATGGCCGCCGGATATGGGGCAAAGGTGAAGAAACTTTCTAATCCACACACTTTTTTAGGGCCCTGCACCTTTACTGAAGCATCTCCTTATAGATTTTGAAGCAAACCCGCCCTGTTTCTGGCAGCTATCATGTCTTAAAACCACTAAAAGATGCCAGATATTTACATATTGTCTGTCATGATCAAATTTTTTATTAGCAAGGTGGAATGCATCTACAGCGCATTCTGTCCGGGGAAGGCTTGCTACGATCTTCGGGAGAATCCATTCATGGACGCTATGTCTCACTCCCTCCAGGATCTCCTGCCCATGTCCTCTAAAGACATGGAGGCCCTGTCGGCTAAGGTAAAATCAGGCTCCCCTGACGACCCTCTAAAACCATACCTCTTTAGAAAATTCCACAACTGCCTCCTATCGGAGGGCCAGGAGCTGATCAATAGGTCACTGTCAGTGGCGGCGATCCCTAAGTCCTGGAAACATGCCAAGGTTATCCCCCTGTTAAAAAAACCTACGCTGGATGCGTCTCTGCCAGAAAACTTTCGCCCAATATTTCTGCTCGCGTACCTTGCCAAAATCATGGAGTCCTATGTCAACACCATCTTGACTCAATACCTGGAAGCAAATTCGATTCTAGATAGGTCACAAAACGGCTTCCGCCCTAGACATAGCACCAAATCTGCACTACTTGCAGTTATGGAGCAGTTACGGTCCGCCATGGATGAGGGCAGAACCTCTGCACTGATCCTGCTGGATCTTCGCGCAGCCTTCGACACGGTCTCCCATAGGATCCTGCTACATCGGCTAGAGGAGATCGGGGTCAATGGCAAGGCCCTAGCCTGGTCCACGTTCTTCTTGACCGATCGGTCTTTCCAGGTCTCTGCTCCCTCTTTTACCTCCAGTTTTCACCCTCTCTGCTGTGGTGTTCCGCAGGGATCTGCCCTGAGCTCCACTTTATTTAATATTTACGTCCACCCTCTGGCCCTTCTGGCCAAACCCCGGAACATTGCCATGGTATCATACGCTGATGATACCCAATTGGTGTTCACATTTTCCAACAACTCTAAGCAAGATCAGGTGAAATTCCAAGGCGACATTACGGCCATCTCTGAATGGAT
The DNA here is from genome assembly GCA_963921515.1 of Calotriton arnoldi. Lineage (NCBI taxonomy): Eukaryota > Metazoa > Chordata > Amphibia > Caudata > Salamandridae > Calotriton > Calotriton arnoldi. Next base: position 37,592 of record CAWUFW010016750.1, on the reverse strand, counting down.
GGCTGATAACTACTTGCAACTGAATTCCACCAAGTCAGAAGTGCTTCTGGTGGGCCGAGATACCCATCTATGGGGCAATCAATGGTGGCCCGTGGCCCTTGGAACCCCCCCAACCGAAAACCATGGTTAAGAACCTGGGAGTTTTGGTGGACGGCGCCCTCTCGTTTGAGGGGCACGCTAAGACAGTGGCGGGTATTTGCTTTGGTCTCTTACGTGGCCTGAAACCCATTTTGGGATATTTGGACGCACCCACCCGACAGATGATTGTCCAATCCACCGTGCTGTCTTGGCTAGATTACTGTAACCGGTTACTACTTGGAGCTAATAAAGCTGTAACCAAAAGACTTCAATGGGCACAGAACGTGGCTGCCCGCCTGCTCTTTGCACTACCTAAGTATTGCCATGCCGCAGACCTTCTTCACCAGCTCCACTGGTTGCCGATAGAGCAGAGAGTCTACTTTAAGACTCTGTGTACTACACACAAGATCCTGTATGGCCTGGGTCCACAAATTGTAAACGAGCTATGCTTGCTGTATGTTCCGGCCTGAGGTTGCGCTCCGCGGACCTGCATTTGGCCTGTGTCCCGTTGGTGCACACGACAAGAGCAGGGGGGCGCTCGTTCAGGGCACTGGCACCAGCCCTATAGAATTCCATTCCTCTTGCTGCCCGCGGCACACAAGACCATTGGGCTTTCAGGAAAATGATCAAGACGTGGCTTTTCTCCAACCTTTAGCTTCTTTGCCTGTCTGCTCTCTGTTAGATTTAGCGCTGGGACGCAGGGGCAGCCATGCGCTCTACAAGTGTATTTAACATAACATAACATGATATTTTTTTCCTGGGCTCACAAAAACGTCTGACATGCATGCCGGACAGAGATTGCTCAAATTCATTCTAACACAGGGAACTCCAGGTGTGAACCTTTACAAGTAAGTACATTTTTACTAATGATTAATTAAAATCAATACAATTAAAAAACCATGAGTAACTCGAGGAAAATAGCAAAACATCACATGTATAATTTAGCAATGTAATACAATTACCTACATGCTAAAAGATATTAACAAAATACCGCATATACACTTAAATATTATTTAGAAAGTCTATCTAAAAATAATCACATTGGTTGTGCAGGCGAAGATTAAACAAATACTGCATAAAATGTAGTCTTAAAGTATCAGTGTACAGGTGTCAGGATGTGTGTCACCATCATCTCTTCAAGTCTAATCAGTAAAAGGTGAAAGAATGTAATCAGCCTGCCAATGACAAACGAATCAGTGCTAGACAGGTACAGCCGTACAGCTTTATTGCTTGTATGCCGCGCTTCCGAAACTTGGCTTTATTAATCTGAACCGTAGGCAGACACACAATGGTTGCAGTGTCAGTCGTTTGGCCTCCACGACCTTTGTGTTTGGTGTGGCTCAAGCAAGCGCCTCTGTTGCCTGCTACAGAGAGCAGTCCGAAGCACACCCACATCAACTTCTGTTGAATTGTTCTTTTCGCTGTGTCTATTTGGGGTTGATTGATGCTGTGAATGTGTCAAGAACACAGCTTTCTCTTTTGGGTTTACTCAGTGCTTCATAACCTCTTTGAAATGACAGGTCGGGAATTATCCATTTAATGCGTATTTTAAGGGAATTACACTGGTACCAAGAGTTCCATTCTGTGCTTATTTGAACGTGTCCAGCAATGTTTTCTATGCACCCTGACCAGGCCGTTGGTAGACCAAATCTACATTTTCGAGTCATGCCAAATAATATTTCTGTAGCACTGCACAACCCTTTTCCTGGGACCAGAGCAAAAACTAAAAGACGAAGGTACTGGCTTCTGGCTTGGCTTTAATCAAATTCGCAAATTGATAAAGTTGATGGACTATGTAAGTTTAAGTACATTTTTGTGTGGACTTCATGTGTGCACATTTCGTTTTTATTGCTTACACTACTTTCCTGCCAGATCTGAGGTAGTTGTACAAAGGTACCTGATTAAGTTTTTCAGTGCCCTAATTCCAAATAAATGTATTCCTTTCTTTTCGGCATACAATTATTATTGTTTTCCTACATTGACTATCACATCATTGGAGCTGTTATAACTATTAATTGCATCCAATGTCCTATTCAAGCCAATTGGAGTTGTATCTAGGATCATAGTTTCCTCAGCTTGCTGGAGCAATGATGGGTGTCCCTCCACCCCCTCCACAATTTTCGTGGAAAGTATTCAAACTGTTACCCTGGCCTCGTGCCTAATGTTAACTTAGATCCAAGTTTTCCTATGAAGAGCTGCTCTGAGGAGGGGATTGTGAATCCCCCCCCCCCTTCAAACAGTGTTATCATAAAAAAGCCTTGTTTACCCTGTCAAAGGTCGATGACTATTCTAAAAATAAAAAAAAAACAGGCAAATAACTTGTTTCCTTGGGATAATTTGTTTTTAGTTGCCACAATATTCAGTGCCAGTATTTTATCTATTTTCTTGCTGCTCTTATAGAACCTTCAATTATCCAGAGCAAGGCTATTTCTATCTTAAACCCATGTTTCAAGCTCTCCTAATCGGGGTTTGATGAAGATTTTTCCTCACTGTTTTATAGGGCTATTGTACAGTAATTTGGGGGATTTTTTAGTATCTTCTTTTTCACATATTGGATAAAGGATAGATCCCTACCATGACTCTGGCATCACTCGGAGCTCGAGAGTGGCCGAGAACAGAACAATTCGGGGCTTAGCCCAAAAGTAGCAATCAGATTTGAGGATGTTAATGTGGAGCCCTCTTGGCCATGGAGCGCTGCATCATCAGTCAATCTTTGACGTGACCCCCTTGTCCTTCGTGTCTGTGCTTAAAGAAAAGGCACTCAGTATGTTCCCATACTGTCACACTAGTTATAAAATATTTCAACTTTACATAATCTACCCAGATGGCCACTTGTATGTGCTATTTTTGTTGTTACTTTTATTACCTTTAGTCAGTCTTGTCACCCGGACCAAGATGGGTCCAACCAATAAAATCAGCCAAACTTTTTGCACAAAAAAGCTTCTTGCAGTGCAGAGATATTTCTGGTATTTGTTTTTCTCAGAGTTTTCATCTCAGTGGATACATCACTGTTTTACTTTTTTTTAGAAAGCTTATTGAGCAGCAATATTTTCTGGTTTAAGGGTAAATCATCCCATTGCCCTATTTGCCTCCTGTACTAGCCATTATACCATATTTTGATTAAACCTTTTGTCTTGGTGTTCAACAAATTCTAAGGCACTCTGCACTAAGATCACCCATCGGTCAGCAATATCCCACCCTAGTTCCTTATTTACAAACAATTTCATATAAATTTCACTTCCTAATTTATCTTTCCGTCAGCCAACGCGTCTTGTGACTTTATGATAAACTGAACCTCCTCAGTGAAGTCCCTCCCTTTGAATACCCTGTGCATTTTCTCTCCTCGTGTTCTTTACTGTTCAGGCAAGTAAGAGGCCGTGGTGTTGGAAACATTTGTAGAGCGGTGGTGCTGCCAACAATGTTACATCACTGAAGCCATGGAAATTGTGAAAAATCTAAGTGTTGCACAGAGATAAGTACAGCAAATGAGCCATGCCCATTCAGTAGGAGAATGGTAAGGGTGTGGTATGTGTATTTAGAGCACATTACAAATATATTATTAAAGCCTGGTGTGGTAGCACACTGTCGTTTACGGACAGCACAATTTTCATTGACATGGCCACTAAATTTATACCGACTTGTAGTTTTATTGATAACACCATATATACAGCGTACAAAAGATAATGGGCCCGATTCACAAAAGTAATCTGAGACAAAATCCTAACTTTACGTCTTTCGGTATTCACAAAAGGCATTTAGGAGTAGTAAAGCTAGGATTTTGTCTCAGTTAAACTTAAGTTTTGTTCTTAAGTTTAACGTAAGTAATACTTAAGTTTAACTGAGACAAAATCCTAACTTTACTACTCCTAAATGCCTTTTGTGAAATAGCGATTTGGACTGTTAACGAATGCAAAAACCTTTCGCATATTTGTCCCAATTTGTTTTATATGAAATATCAAACAAGCATTGCCCATAGTTCTGGCATTGCCTGCCAGCATTTGCTGTACCATTGCTTGTTTTTTCATATCATGATTTGTAGTTTATTGTTATTGGGGAGGTAGCTGCTGGCAAAACACTTGTAAAAAGCAAAAATATTTTTGTTCTTAAAAAAGCACACATTGCCATAGCAGCCTCTGACAGTAAAGGGAACTACTTTGTGTTAAGATGTGTTCCTTGTGACAGAGTAGAATGCCATCACTCATAGTCAAGTTAGCCAATGGCTGAAATGAGTGTTATGTATTTAAGACATTATAGAATGTATATTTCTAGACTGATTATTCTTGGAATCTCGTGTGTGGTTTCTTGGATGAGTTTGAGCTGTTCTGGGCTCCAGGGAGCATCACAGTGGTCCTGTTGGCATATTAAACTTTATAACCGGCATACCATGTACAGCGATTACTGACTGCAACATTTTGGTGACAAATGCGAGGCCAGTAAATTGCATTCAGGACCCTGATGAGTACAGTTGCTAATGATTTTAGGATCATTTGAGACATCGACATTTTGGGTGAATTGGCATAACAGTCAGTAGCGGCTGGTGTGTGGGCGGAGTGGCGGGGGAACAGCGGGGAGGTGGGGAGGAGGGAGGGAAAATGGACAACAAATAAACATTTTTAAAAACAATACAAAGAACTTACCTTTCGCCTGCCACCCGACGCTCTTTTCCATGTCCTCGCTACAGCGCATGCTCTAGATGCGGCCTACTTCTTCCTCCTGGCGCTGACTCAGGTGGAAAGGGAATGACTTTCGCCCTTGTACAACGCAAAACCAACCAATCCAGGAGCTGCACTGCAGCTCCAGAATTGGTTGAGCAGTCTAATCCAGCGCTCATTTTGAGGCTGGGGACCTGCGGCTGCAATTCCTCTGCTGCATCTCGGCCTTGTGATTGCAGGCTTTGAAGTGCGCAGGTCAGATTGGTCGGCTGTAGGCAGCCAGCCAATCTGACCTGCGCACTGGCAGGGGGGTGCATTAATAGTGCAATTGCACTAATCAGCCCCACCCCCTGCCATCGTGCGGTAACAGAGCGAGCCTGGGACACATTAATAAAATTATATTTATTACCATTTTATTAATGTGTGTGCCTGCTGCACTCACAGCAGGCAGGGTGACGCTCCTCCGCCAAATCGGAGGAGCCACCGCTGATAACAGTGCAAAAACAACAGTTGATGGACAGAATGCAGAACAATGTCATACATTCACCCCAGTACAGAGATCTGGGCCTAAATCCATCGTTTTTTTGCTCACCATGCCATTCCAGTTTGAACCCAGCCATATGCAAATCAGTCTTGACCCTGTGCCTCATGGGAAGAGTCCAGCCCGAACTGCCAAGCCAGGTCCTCCCTGGACTGGAAACAAGCATCCTAGGACCGGTTTCGGGGTTTCCTCCCTTTTCAGCTAGGATAGCTTGATTCCAGTGACATGAAGAGCACGGGACCCACGTCTGGGCATACCCGTCCCACTCGGGGTGACAAATGCAAAAACAACAGTTGATGAACAGAATGCAGAACAATGTCATACATTCACCCCAGTACAGAGATCTGGTCCTAAATCCATCGTTTTTTTGCTCACCATGCCATTCCAGTTTGAACCCAGCCATATGCAAATCAGTCTTGACCCTGTGCCTCATGGGAAGAGTCCAGCCCGAACTGCCAAGCCAGGTCCTCCCTGGACTGGAAACAAGCATCCTAGGACCGGTTTCGGGGGTTCACCCCTCTTCAGCCAGGATAGCTTGATTCCAGTGGCTTGGAGAGCATGGGACCCACGTCTGGGCAACCCGTCCCACTCGGGGTGACAAAGGCAAAAACAACAGTTGATGGACAGAATGCAGAACAATGTCATACATTCACCCCAGTACAGAAATCTGGGTCTAAATCTGTCGTTTTTTTGCTCACCATGCCATTCCAGTTTGAACCCAGCCATAAGCAAATCAGTCTTGACCCTGTGCCTCATGGGAAGAGTCCAGCCCGAACTGCCAAGCCAGGTCCTCCCTGGACTGGAAACAAGCATCCTAGGACCGGTTTCGGGGTTTCACCCCTCTTCAGCCAGGATAGCTTGATTCCAGTGGCATGGAGAGCACGGGACCCACGTCTGGGCATACCAGTCCCACTCGGGGTGACAAATGCAAAAACAACAGTTGATGGACAGAATGCAGAACAATGTCATACATTCACCCCAGTACAGAGATCTGGGCCTAAATCCATCGTTTTCTTGCTCACCATGCCATTCCAGTTTGAACCCAGCCATATGCAAATCAGTCTTGACCCTGTGCCTCATGGGAACAGTCCAGCCCGAACTGCCAACCCAGGTCCTCCCTGGACTGGAAACAAGCATCCTAGGACCGGTTTCGGGGTTTCACCCCTCTTCAGCCAGGATAGCTTGATTCCAGTGGCATGGAGAGCAGGGGTCAAGACTGATTTGCATATGGCCAGGTCTAAACTGGGGTGGCATGGTGAGCAAAAGAATGATGGATTTAACCCAGATCTCTTGACTGGGGTGAATGTTTTGATTTGTTCTGCATTACGTCCATCAATTGTGTGTCTTTTGCTTTCTCGCCCTAAGTGCGCCAGGTATGCCCAGACGTGGGTTCTGGGCTCACTGTGCCACTGGTATCAAGCTATCCTGGCTGAAGAGGGGTGAAACCACAAAACTGGTCCTAGGATGCTTGTTTCCGGTCCAGGGAGGACCTGGCTTGGCAGTTCGGGCTGGACTGATCCCATGAGGCACAGGGTCAAGACTGATTTGCATATGGCCAGGTCTAAACTGGGGTGGCATGGTGAGCAAAAGAATGATGGATTTAACCCAGATCTCTTGACTGGGGGTGAATGTTTTGATTTGTTCTGCATTCCGTCCATCAATTGTGTGTCTTTTGCTTTCTCGCCCTAAGTGCGCCAGGTTTGCCCAGACGTGGGTCCTGGGCTCACTGTGCCACTGGAATCAAGCTATCCTGGCTGAAGAGGGGTGAAACCCGAAACCGGTCCTAGGATGTTTGTTCCGGTCCAGGGAGGACCTGGCTTGGCAGTTCAGGCTGGACTGTTCCCATGAGGCACAGGGTCAAGACTGATTTGCATATGGCCAGGTCTAAACTGGGGTGGCATGGTGAGCAAAAGAATGATGGATTTAACCCAGATTTCTTGACTGGGGGTGAATGTTTTGATTTGTTCTGCATTCCGTCCATCAATTGTGTATCTTTTACCGCTGATAACAGTAGCATAATTATTCGGGATAGATATTTCAAGTGTGACCTGTTGCTTGACTGACAGTAAGGGAGGGGCATTTCACATGCTGAAGGCTCGAGAGGTGTAAGTAGGATTGCTACCGGAGTAGTTTTCTACTGGCACTACCAGTATTTGAATGCCCTGGCTGGTACGTAAATTAGCATTTTTTGATTTTATCTTTACATACGTCAAACAGTAAATATAAATAGAAAGCACTTTTAAATGTGCTCTAGTGGTGTGCTAACAATCCCTGCTAATAACTGAAGTAAACAAAGGCAGAAAAGTCATGTTACAAATTAATTCATACGATTTTCTTTACAGTCCAATTTAATATCATGTCTGAGCCTTTGCAGAGTCTTAAAACAACAAATAGCAGGAATTTTTCCCTTGAAATGGTGGCAACCTTAGGTGTAAGTGACAAACCAACCATGAGTGTACATTCATTCACTTGCTTGTTCAGCAGAGCCATGACAGAAAACCAATTAAGGCAGGGCGGCTACTACCAAAATAAAGTGGTGGGGCAAATAATAATAATTTTTTAAAAAGCACTTACCTGCCGCAAGACTTCCAAGGGCCATCCTAGGCTCCCAGACTCCCCACCCAATCCAGGCACTGCACTCGTGCTATGAGAGCAGTGCCTGGATTGGGCTGAGCGGCCTGGTTAGGCGCTCACTAATGGACTGAGCCTGTGCCATTTCTCCACCCGGCTGTACAATACAGCTGGGTTCGGAGAAATCTAAGTGCGCATGTTGGTTTGGCGGTCCTAAGATGGCCGGCCAAACCGACATGCGCACTTACAGAGGAGCGCCGCTTAAGACAAGCACATAAGCAGCACTCTGCCCGGGCTACAAGAGATGAATGAATTTAATTTCTTGGAGTCTATCTGCTTGTTTTCCTCACTGAGGGCCAGATGTATAAAGACCCCGTTTTGCGATTTCCTAATTGCGAATACTTGCATGCATGAAAGTGTGTTGAACACTTTCTGCAATTCCTAGGGGATCGCAAATGACCTACCTCATGAATATTAATGAGGTAGGTCGCAATCTGGGACCCCCCTAGGAATCGCAAAAATCACAGGGATGGTGGCCTGCTGGGGTCAGCAGATCACCATATCCGTGATTGCTTTTAAAAAATGCAATCTTTTTTTTTGTATAGCAGCCCATTTTCCTTAGAGGAAAACGGGCTGCTTTACAAAAATAAAAATGGAAAGTTTTCCTTTCATTTTTTAAGAGCAGGCAGTGTTCTGTGGGACCACTGCCTGCTCTTAAAAAATGCTTTTGCAAACATTCACAAAGGGAAAGGGGTCCCTTGGGGACCCCTTACCATTTGCGAATGGGCTACCACCTTCTTGAAGTAGGAGGTAAAATGCGAATGTTTTGTGACCGCATTTCGGTCGCAAAACATTCATACATACCGATGCGATTTGGTTTTAGGAAGGGACGCCCTTAGCACGTCCCTTCCTAATAGAGCATCGCAAACCCATTTTGCGATTCAGTAACAGGTTACCGAATCGCATAATAGGGTTTACTACATCTGAAAAGCATTTTTGGCGTTCGCGAACGGGCCGTTTGCGAAGACAAAAATGCTTGCTACATGTGGCCCTATGCTCCTGACACGTTCTTCAATAGCGTCTTCCAGTTCATCACATTGAAAAAAAGGAAACGGTGCCATCTAATGGGCATTGTTGGCATTGCGTTCATAAATGGTACTGAATATAACTAATATAAATACCAAGAGTTTGAGAAAAGGAAACATTCGTACCATTATGTCTTTCTCTGTTCCAAACTAAAGGATAAGGACTAAAGGAAAATACAATTAACATTATAGTGTTTTAACATCATGAGTTCAACACAATATAGTAATGGCTCCAGTTCTTCTCGATCATCCTTGCTTTCCCTATGTAGAGTGGAAAGAATTGATAGATAATTTTGAAAATTATCTGGAAGTGATGAATGGATTAGATTTCCCTTCTTACAGGAAAAGGGCACTGCTGTTGAACTCATTAGGTAAAGGAGGACAGCATACATTTAAATACTTGCCGTAGGCTGTTGATGTCCAACGTGCAGTGATAGAAGATGTATATAAGGAGGCCAAGTATAGTCTTGAATTAAGATTTGCAAAGATTATCAATATTGCAATGATAAGACAAAAAGTTTACACTTCGCCTTAAAAACAAATGAGGCTGTTGATGAGTTTGTATCCAGACTGGGGCGGTTGGCATCCAACTTTCAATTCAGAATGATGACGGAAGAATAGTCAAATGTTCATGAAAAAAAGTACAAGAACCGGTATCCAGAAAGCAATCCAACCTTTATTGGAAGCAATAACTATAGATAACGTGGTGGAAGAGTCAGAAACATGCATGAAGGAGATGCAGCATCTAAGTGCAATGAAAATACAGGAAATCACAGTTACTGAGGAGAACCAACAAAATGCTACTAGAGTTCATGCCATTGGGAAGAAAAATAGCTACTCATGGTTGGTACAAAAATGCAGGTGCGGAAGCTGAGGGACATAATACACATCAAAGTGTAAATAGAATCTCCATTCAAAAGAACTTCCATTGGTGTCATGTTTGTTATGTTGATTAGTGTATAATCACCCGAGATGGTATCCACAGAGACGTTTTAAGGCATGGGCAAAGTGGGCTCTGGCCCAGGGCCCAAGCCTTTCAGGGGACCCCCTGATAGAGCCAGCTCTATTCTGCAGAGAGTCTTGCCCTGATGACCTTGAATAATTCTTAAACAGATTGTTTTAAATACGGTTTTCCTTTAATTTATTTTAATGTGGGTATTACAGACATTTTGCAGAGAAATGTTGTGTTGAAGTTTCATGCGACACCCATCAAAAAAGGTACTTTTAGATCAAAACAGGACCTCACATATGAGAAATGGGAGGGTGTCAGAGAGATTATTTGCAAATTTAGTGAGTTGCTGCTGTTTTACAATATTGAAAACACACATCATTATCCCTGAATATTAGATGTAAACACATTTACAATTTCGATGAGTGTACCTGTGCACTGTCAGTGACCTGGCCAAAGAGGGCATGAAAGAGCTGAAATTGGATCAAAAATTCAAAGCTGTTCCGAACAGGGGGCCCTTAATACGGTTGGCCCATGACCCCCAAAATCCTTAAGATGTCCCTGGGTATCCATGCACTTGGTAGCTGGTACCATGGTCCAGGGTCAAGAAATTGTTTTGGAATTGGACGGAATGCAGGAAGTGTGGGAAAAAAGGTCACTTCACATGTCTATGTCATGATGACAGAGGGAGAGTGGGAGAAGTGGATGTGGATTCTGAAGACAACACTACTAGAATCTTGAGTGTGGATGGCCAGGATGATGGAGTGCACTCATTAGAAGAAGTTCAAAACAAAGGTTCCTAAAAGACAGTGATGAGAAGCCACTACACTACGGTGAAAAGGTCAAAAGCAATGTTTGTGGTCAGAGACAAAAAAATAACTATTATGGTTGATTCAGGTTCCCTTTACACTATACTCTCCAAAGACCTCTTTAAGGAAACATTGACTGGTGTAAAATTGTTACCTAAGGATATTAATCCTAGATGATACCAGGGAACTACCACAGATGTCATAGATTAGATGTAGATGGAGATCAGAGTTTGAGACAGGGTAGTAATGGGTAAAGAATATCTTGCACAGTCTGGGCCAGCAACATTTGGTTGGTTGCAACAGTATGATGCAAAAATAATGTTAAATACCAGCGCTCCTGATCATATAATGTTAGTATCTGATGATGGGATAGAAGGAGGCTCATGGCTTTCCAGTCTGTATTTGAAGATAGTTTGGGCACTGTGGCTGGGTACCAACATTAAATTGTTTTGAAAAAATGCATTACCTATTAAGCATGAGGTCAGGACAATCCCAATTTTATTTAGACATGATGGCAAAGAAATGCTGTGCCCGATGGTGAAAGAGGAGGTGATAAAACCAGTGGAGGTATCGGAATGGCTTTCTCCTATAGTTTTTACCAAAAGGCCTGATAGGAGCCTACAATTTTGTGTAGATCTAAGATCACTTAATCAGAGTAACAACAGACAGACTGTTTTCCCTTGCCAAACATTAAAGAGATGATGCTCATGATAAAAGGGGGGAGTTATTTCTCAGAGTTGGATCTCAAAACTTTACATCATCAGGTCTTGCTAGATCTAGATCTGAAACCTCTTGCAGCGTTGATAACACCAGAGGGCATCTTTCAGTTTACCAGACTTCCTTTTGGATTGGCATCTGTTGCAAGTGTCTTTCAGCAGATCTAGTCTGGTATTTTGAAAGATGTCAAGAATGAAGTGTGCTCCCAGGATGACATTTTAGCCTTTGGTTGTACCATAGAGGAGCACAATGAGGTACTGAGAAGAGTGCTGGCCAGGTTATCAGAGGCGGGAATCACATTGCACAAAGAAAAATGTTGATTCTAAGTGGAGATGTGGACTACTTGATATACTCCATATCTACCTATGGTGCCACACTTAAAGCTTATTTGGTCAGTGCAATTGTTAATGCACCTGTTCCATGTAACAAAGATCAGCTCAGGTTTTTCATGGGTTTAACAGAATATTATTCAAAGTTTGAAAGCAAGTTTGCTGCAAAAACAGATGAGCTTAGGGTGACACTAAAAAATGGAGTGCCATTTTCTTGGGGTAAAGAGCAAAATAGAGCATTTCAAGAAATCAAGTGTGAAATAGCAAATGCAGGCATACTCACACCTTTTAACAACAGGTCATATCTCTGCCATTGTGTTGCCCAGAAACATAAAGGCAGAGATATGACTGTAGCCTTTGCCTCTAGAGCTTTGAGTTCTTCAGAAAATAACTCTTCAGTCATTGAGAGAGTCATTGGCAGCAACACGGGGCATGGAACATTTCAGAAGGTATGTATGGAGAACCAATGTAGCCTTTAGGATTAATCACAAACCTCTTTGAGAGTTCTGAGGCCTGGAGGCCCGGAAAAAGGTTCTGGCAGGTTAGCAAATTTGCTGACAGACTGCAGAGTTTTAACTATGTAATTGAATACATTCTGGGGTGGAGGAATTGTGTGGAAGATTGCCTTTTGCAATTACCTGATAAGAGTAAATTGATTGAGGAGTATGAGGAAGTTGTGGCATGTTTGGATGATGCGAAGGATGGCATATATAAAGCAGTCAGTAAAGCAGAGTGGCTAGCAACAATAGATAAGAATGAGATTTTGTAAGACGTCATGAAGATGATTCACAAGCGTGTACAGAGAGAGGGTTTGGTTTCTGTGTCTGTCAGACCATATTGCAGGGTGGTGGAGGAGCTGACAATATGTGGTGAACAACTGATCCTGAGAGGAGAAAGATTTGTACCTCCTTAGGAGGTGATATGGAAGCTGATTAGTTTAGCACAACAAGGTCATGTGGGACAGACAATGACAAAGAAAAGGCTCAAGGACGGGTTCTGGTGGTCAGGGATGGAAACAGAGGTATTCAGACATGCGACTGGATGTCCGGTATGCAGAGAGAGTGAGAAAAGGTTGAAGGTAGTGGTGGGTGTAGAGGAGCAACATATTGGTGATCCAGGTGCAACCTGGGTGAAGGTATGTTTAGATTTCATTGGACTGTTAGTCTGTCGTATTCCCAGTGTTATGCTACAGTAATGGTATATGTTCATTCGAAATGGCAAGAAGTTGTTTTTATGAGGACTGACACTACCACCACTACTATCAAAGTACTCAAGGATATATTTGTGAGGGAAGGTGTTCCCCAGTACATGGTTACGGACAATGGTTGATCTTCAACCAGATGAGAAATTTCTTGAATATGAATGGCATCAAATATGCGAGGATTTCGCTTTATAACCCTCAATCCAATGCTGAGGTGGAGTGGGCCAACAGAATGGCAAAGGACACAATAGAAAAGGCTAGGAAAAGTGGGTTGGAAGTAGAAAATGTAGTGAGAGATATGGAGTGGGCGTTTCACAACACTGTGAGTGATAAAACTGGGGTGTCACCTTTTTGCAAGATGAGAGGGTGAAAGGTCAGTTCGTATTTGGTACCATTTTGGTTGAAGGAATTGTTTGAAAGAGAATGAGATAAAAGGTAAAGTGGGTCACAGGGTGATTGAAGTAGGTGATCGGGTTGAGGTCAAGTCAGGAAGGAGGGATGTTCGCCTATCTAGGTTCCAGATCCCTTACATGGTTAAGTCTGCTTCTGATATGTGGGAGGAGCTAGAGAATGGTCAGAGATGGATCTAAAGGTGTGGGGCTTTGTATCAAAATAGTGGAATGGGAAGTGTAAGGGTAGACGTGGATGGAGAAGAGGATTGATGTAACGGTTGGATGATAAGAGATGCAGAGGCCATGAGAGGTCCACGCCAAGAGAGTAAGAGTGGGCAGGTCCGTAGTAATAGGGGCATGTCAGGACTGGATGCTGGAGATGGTCAAGTGATTAGGCATGAAGAAAATGGAACCTGTGGTATGCCTCAATACTTTCATGAAAGGCAGGATTATCACAGATCAAGAAGATCTCGAGTGTGGTTAAGGGATTATGTGCGATGAGGGGTATTTCACTGTTAGGTACTTATACCTGGTCTTATTTAGTATTGTATGTTTCTTATTCTATGCAACTTATTCTCAATGATGTTTCTGTTCTTGTTCAACTGTGCCTTTCCTGAAGTTTTAGTGAAATAAAATATTTGCCTATAATCACGCAATTTAAGCAGGAAAGCCGTGATTTATCCAGATGTATTGGTTTCACTTTGGAAAAATCAGCCACTAAATGGGTATCTATTTGTCTTTCCTTTCTTATGTTAACACTTTGTTTTTACCTCTTGGTGCATTTTTCTGCAGTTTTTCTATAGCGCAAACTCGACTTGTAGCGCTTTACGTGAGCACCAGTTACATTACACAAGGTCTCATTCATTTTTTATAGGCATGGGGATATTAGGTGATTGGTCCGAAATCTTAGGATGCAGAGCCAATGCAGAGACTCGCACCTAGCTCCCCAGTTCCAATGTTGGAACTTCTGGCCATAATGCCACATCCTGGGTAGAGGGAGGGTGGCAGGCAGAAGCCACTTGAAAGCTTTGCTTGAAATGGGCTTGAGGTTTCAACAGGACCTTGAGCTGAGTCAGAAAGAGGCTCAAGCTTTCAGTAACTCTCCCACCTCTATTAAACACTTTTCGTACCCCCAACAGGGATTGGAAGTCACCCGTGCTGCCCTTGAAAGCCCCCACTCATCACTGCTACCTGTGCAGGTACTGGTACTGGCACTGCCGCCTGCTCAGTAATGAACCCGACACATCTTAACACGGATTTGTCCTGCACAAAATGAATGAACCACGAATGAGCAAAACAAATGAGTAGCTGCAGCCTTTCACCAACCCAAGGTTGATAAACATGCCTACTGAGTCTCCTGGCACCAGCCATTCTGTTACAAACTTTCTGAAGCACCCCCAGACTTCAGAGCAGGTCTTGTGTGCTGCACTACTACATTGTTTAATCAATCGATCAATCAGTAGATTTGTAGCGTGCTTCTTGTCACCCGTGAGGGTAACCAGGCACTGGCAAGGTCCAGTTGATTAGCCGAATAGCTAGGTCTTCAGGGACTTTCAGAACTCTGAAAGAGATGGGTAGGCCCGTAGATATAAGGGTAGCTCATTCCATGTTTTTGCTGCTGGGTAGGAGAAGGAGCGACCTCCGCATCTGCTACGTCGGATGTGGGAGGTGAGAGTTGGAGAAAGGGACGTGGAGCGATGGGGTCCGGTAGGCTGATAGAAGTTTAGGTGCTGGCTCAAGTAGGCAGGTCTGCAGTTAAGGCATGCTTGTGTTTTTGATGGGTGTCTGTTAGATGTTTGTGAAAGAGTTATGAAGCTATTGAAGCCAGAGGAACCATCTCCAACTGAAAAAGAAGTTACACTGGTTCTGTTCACTGGAGGGTTCAAACTCTGCTCATTCAATCGTGGGCCTCTTTGCAGAGACAGCTAGTGAAAACGCTATTTAGTGACAATTTGTATCAGAACACAGATTATAAGACCACAAGTAGTTGTCTGAGACCATTCTACATAAACTGCCAAAAAGAAGGCCATTCTAGAATGTGAACATTCAACTACGGGCTGCTTAAATATTGCCCCACCCACTGTTTGGACCAGTGAAGATGATGGTTGCATGCCTTTGTGCAGCAGGAAAAAAAAAAAAAAAAAAATGTATGTTGACACAGTGCTCAAGCATGGACCAAGAGTGATTTTTTAATACCCTTTCCAAAGACATAACCACCCCATTTGAGATCAAAGCATCCACACCGACTGCTAACAAGGATGATTTCTGTTTTGTATATACGCTGTGAAACGAATCACTTTAGGACACGCCCAGATTATGGAAAACAATGCAAGCCAGGTACAGGAATTGGACGTATTGTGTCTAGGCTCACATCATTTGTCCCAGTTCAGAGCTATGATTTCAATCCAGATCTCCCGACCCCATACTCTGCAAGGTAGCCACAAACCACATCGCAGATGCTATTTGTAGCCTCACACGCCTAAAGGGCTTGGAGGAGTCAAAGTTACAGCCCGAACTGTATTGCTTTATTGATGATGGGTGTGGATATGTTCTGCTAACGTGCTTTAAGACGAGAGTTCTACTTGTATTTGTTTGGGTTGTGGGCATGTTTTAGGCGAGCATGGCCGGATCTGATGGCCAATGTGCCTTTCATTCATTCGAGGTCGATAAAACAAGTCCCAGTGACACCGATAACAACAGACATCCGTTGTCTCTCAGTTGCCCCTGGAGAGCCCTTTGCGGATGAACTGTACACAGCCACATCTATTATGGTTGTGCAGTTAGGGTCAATAGGGAGTGTTTACACAATTCAAGTGCCTCTCGGAGAAGGAGAGAATCGCTTAAAGGGCACTCGGTCAACACCATTTATTTAGGCTGTATTCTAGAATATGATGGATATGTTCAAATCATGTTATATTTTCTATTCACTGAAAGTGGCATTGCCTCATTAAGCAATACCATTCTCTGCACAAGTTGTGCATGCCTTTCAGCACACACAAAAACGAGTGCAAACTCCACACCTTTAAATGCTGAAAAAACATGCAAGTTATTCATCATATACATGTAAGCTTTCGGTAAAAGTAAGATTACCGGTTATGGCAAAGGTCTTCAAACTAGGGGGTTAGGGGTGCGCCCTGTGCCCTCCCCTGGCGACCCATCGCTATATTCCCAGGGGGCTCAATGCCCCCCGCAAGTACTTGTAAATCAGAATGGCCTGGAAGCTCGACCTTGTTTATTTGCCAGCTTTCCAGGCTGTCTTCAGTTACATTGGTTGAAGTGCATATAAAAGCACTGGAACTGTGATCCTGAGTGCTGTGGGGGCAGGAGTGAGTGTGGAGGCAGGGTCAAAGAAATTACTTAGAAGAACAAAATATTCTGAAACTATTTTGTTTTTCTCACCCTTTCAGGTTACCACATATAAAATAATGCACATACCTTAAATGAAAAATTAGTGTAAGCTAAACTAATCGGTGGGAAATCCAGCCTTTTACATTATGAAACCTCACTTGGTTAATGTGATCACTGCAGATGTCTTCGTGTGTGACAAAAGAGTCACAGAATTGAATCCTGATTAGTGCAGTGAGGAATAGTGACTTGTGTATTTATAGTGCTACAAGGTCCCAGAGTGTGACATAAAGCACTGTGAATATTTAAGTCAATATTTGAAAATTGTATTACACACAGGATGTTACAAAATGATTTACTGTTTAACACAAAACAGCTGTTGGAAAATGATTTTGTGTTTAAGATAAAACAATTGCTATCCTAGTATATATTTTAGTACTACCTAATCAGACTGCAAACATTTTTATAAGAATCCAGGAGTCCAGTAAAACGTTGCATTGGAGAACTAAGCTGATAATGTCCTAACTTTATCCCTTAAAAAGAATAAATCTTTGTCACCCTGAGTCCTCAATTTACCCCATCAATTAAAATCAATACAGGCCCCCAAGAAGCCTTTGCTTTTGGTGAGTACCCAATTGCACAAATTTAAATTTCTTTCAGGTTGCAGGCACTCTGGTGAGAAGACCTTTTTCTTCAGTTCTCTGTCCTTCTCTCGGCTTCACAGCACAGGAGACACAAAACCCTCTACATTTTCAGCCAGAGGCAACTCAAGAGCTGCATTAACCATCCAGGTATGGTTGTTTTAACAAAAAAGTCTGAGGATTGTTCTTGTAAAATTAAGGAAGCATGGGCACGTCGGTCTCCATCGTTCCCTCCCACTTCGACCTCTCTTTACATGCAGATGCCCCTTCAGCTGAGTCGAGGGAGAAGCCGGGAGGAGGCCAGCAGGGTCACATTCAGATGCAGAGTTCGAATAGTCTGGACTCCTGGGACCTCAAAGTAATGGCTGAGGAGAAAAAGGAAAGGAACAGGATCCATGGATACTGGCAAAAAATGGCCCATAGGAGGAGGCACTATGTCAGAGCTCATTTTTTAATTTAGAAATGGACAGAGACTGCTTCCTCAACAAGATGCCCTGAAGGAGGTGAGATGATTGGAGGGCTTTTTTATTTTTTATTAACAGGACATTATTAGCATTAGTGCCCATCAGTGCAGCATGTGCAGTGGTACTGGGGCTCAGGGTGTGAGAGGTCCACTACATCATAGGTATGGCAGTCTTACATTACAAAGGCACAAGGGGATCTCATGTTCCGTGCTAGCATTAGAGCAGAGGGCACCTTGGCTGCACAGAAAGGGGCAAAACGAGGGAGCAGTTCTTTTTCTGAAAGGGACAGAGAGCCTGTATCAAGAGTGGACTGATGACAAGGCATGGTGGGGAAATGGTAAAAGGCACAGGAGGCAGCCTGCTGTTCAGAGCTGCTGCTAAAATGAATGCACCAGGTGCAGTTGCTTTATGACCAGGAGTGTGAGGAGCTCGCATCACCCCAATTATGGGGAGCAGAGTTTTATGGACAGTTTTTGTTTTCATTTGATGCACTCTCTCTTTTAACTCTCACATTTATGGATTTTGTGCTGTAGAAAATGTACAGCTTAACAATACCTAACCTCCTCTAGCTCATCTATTAATTCCACCAAACATCTGCATGAACTCACTCTCCCCACCTCTGCTTCAATAATGATAACACCTAACGCCGATTAATTTAATCTACCAAAAGTAAGTGGAGCGAATGCTTGAGCACACAAGCCTAACCCCAATAACACTGGACTAACTCCTAACCTTGAGTTTGCCTTCACTCGGAAGAAATAAATCATGGAAATAGAGAATAATACTCGTAAAGTAAGAAAAAAACAAAAGTCAAGAGTAGTAAAGACCATTCTTTTGCAGTTCCATTACTGATGAAAAACCAGAAACACTTGGAAAACTGTACCAATTTGTTTAAATGCTAAAATGTTCCAAATGTGATTTAACGTACCATGTAGTTGGGATAATACATAAGATTGTGTATATATATACAATGGTGTAGATGGTGCTAATGTTGAACACCTGGTGATGGGATCTGAAATTCAATGATCGAGGAGTCTGAAGATACTAATTTAAATAGCGCTTCTAGGCGCTTCTAGTATTACATATTAAAGATAGTTCTGTGTTTTGTTAGGTGCAGCTCTTTAATTATTTAGCTCCCGAGGAACAGCCTGTGTGCCTTGAAATGCATTGAGGCTGATGGTGAGTGAAGCTCGAATAAACTGAAAGTTTCGAAGGAAATGCAGTAAATTAAAAAAAAATTGATCTAGATGAAAATCACTTTCTTTTCCTCTGACCAAACAATTGTTCAATCCTTTTAACTTTCAACACAGTCAATGTTGGCTACAGATAAATTAGGGCTCCTTCCCTTGGACCATTGTTATAGTCAAACTTCCAAGATTCTACCAAAGCTATCAAAGGCCACCTCTTTTCCTTTCCACTTCCCGGGTCACCAAGACTGTGATACTGGGCACTGCGGAGTCATATTGTGTCACTAGACATCATTAGAGACTTGATGATAATACTATATGATGGCAGAACACAACACGGCTCCCCATACTCGAAGTCACTAGGGTACAAATGTCAATTAGCAGATTATCCTATTGTAGTTTCCCATAATAAATGATCATAAATTCTAAAACCTCTCTGATTGACTTTTCCAATCAAAGTGTCTGGAGATCCTGCTGCAAACTTCACCGCATTATTCTTCTACAAGTTTACAGTGCAGACACAAGGATGGCCCGAGTGGGAAGGGCCAACACACATCTGGCCAAGGAATGCACCCGGCTTCTGGGCAACAAAGGGTCATGGCTCAAGTGCAAAGCAGTGTGAAGACATGCAATGACCGGGGTCCACCAGAGAGACAAGAATGGATGAATTTTGTGAAGGTACAGGCAATCCGGAGGTGAGTCGCTTTTGAGCCGGAGGGGAGCCGTCATGGAGAGAGTATGTTTAAAAGATGGAAATTATGGAGAAGTGGCAGCAGACTCAGGCAGACTTCCATTATCCATCTGCACAGGAAGTGACATCACTGTATTTCCCATCATCCATCTGCACAGGAAGTGACATCACTTCTCTCCCCTCCCATGACATACTTATGGCTGCCACAACCTGGACGCACGGCGGATCACGCGCAGCAGGTGAGCCAAAGGCAAGCCAGTATGCTGCCTTCTGTGCCTGGCCCATGCCCAGGACCCCTGGTCCTTCACCCACCCTCCATTACCATGCTGGGACCCTCTGCACCCTCAACGTCAGCGGCTGTTTCACAGGGTGCTGCCTCGCTGCACCACACAACACCATGGGAGCATTTTCTTGCGCTGCCTGCAAATTTTCATGCTCTGACCCACACCCAGCACTCATCGCATAAACTGCACCCAACACTTCACTCTCTCTCACACTCAAAATCACACAGTCCTGCAACCACCCACACAACACTCCACACTCGCATGCATGCTCCTCAACACCCACTCACTCAGACATGCCACAGAGATCTGGGACCTGCTGCATGACAATGCCCCTGACCAGCTTTTCAGCATGGAAAACTGGCTGAACTCTGCATCATCACCTAACCTCACCACAGCCTTCTCACCCCCAGCTACAAGATTTCCAGGCAAGAGAGACTTCACAAGCTTGGAGACGGAATCACTGTCATCCACAAGAACACCATCAGCTGCTCTGAATCCACAGACATGTCAGTCTCCATTAAAGAACACCTGTCATTCAAGCTTCACGTCACAGCCAGCTTCACTATAAACAGCACTATCATCTACACACCACCAGGGACTGCGCATCATCTTCACTGACACCATCACAGACTTTGTTGCACCACTCACCCACGATGCTAGCAGTTACATCCTACATGGAGATCTGAATCTCCACCTGGAAGACCACACAGACCCCAAATCGAGAGCACTCATTGAAGACCTTGGAAGCCTCGCCCAAAGAGCAAAGGGACCTACGCACATCGCCGGACACCTCCTGGAACCTATTTTGCTGAACTTCAGCAACATCTGAGTCGATGAGCCCAAACCAGTCCCCTGGACAGAACCATGCCCTTCTGATGTTCAGAATCCCCGTCCCTGTCCAATGCACATGCACCACTGCCAGACCAGCCCACCGAAAACTGGACCAGCATCACTGACAAGGACTAGAACACCGCTCTCAACACCCACCTACCCAAAAACAGCATGAGTCTCGCCAAACCATCAAGAATTTCAACAATTGGCTCACATCCTGCGCTGACTCCCTGGCCCCCCTCAAACACAGCGATTCAACAAGATCCAGACCCCAAGCCAGTTGGTACATGGAGGTCCGCATCAATGCCAGCACCGACAGAAGCAAAGAAACCTTTGCCATTGTGTAAGAATTAACCTCAACATCGTTCACCTTCCACTCGATCACCTCCTCGCAGGACCTCTACAACAATTGCTCTCAATTCTTCTGCAACAAAATCACTGCCATTACAGCAACTTCAGCCTGCAACTGAACCTGACAGACTTTGCCAAATGCCTACCAATCTTATCCAAAGAACCAATGCTAACCACTTGGCCCATCATCACCCCAAAGGAAATTGCCGCCACCATGAAGTCCATCCACTCAGGGGCTCCATCGGACCCCTGCCCCCATCACATCTACTCCTGAGGACTGGAACCCATCATCACCATGTTCACACCCATTCTGAATGTCTCCACCTCTGTCACAACTTTCCCAGGTGCTTGGAAACATGCAATGTTCTGCCATTGCCGACGAAACCTTCTGTAACCCTTCAACGCTCACCAACTACAGACTGATCTCCCTTCTACCGGTTCCGGCCAAGGTCTGAGAGAAAATCATCACCAGACACCTCACCGAATACCTGAATGACCACCAACTAGTTGACACCACACAGTCTGGTCTCAGACCCAACCACAGAAACTGCCCTCATCGCTGCCATGGATGACATCCGCATGACTCTGGACAGATAAATCCTTACTACAAGATATGACTTGGTTAACAGAAACCAGAGGGTTTATTAAGGAGTTCTTTCAGCTTAATTTAAATACGGCCCCCCTGTTTACGGTCTGGGAGGCTTTTAAAGCTACTTTTAGAGGCCAGACTATATCATATAAGGCAAGAATAAATAACTTACGGAAACACAAGATATTGGCACTACAGACTGCCGTGGAAAAGGCCAGACTAAAGGTAACCCTAACAGATACACCAGAGCCTATTATAAAAGCACAGCAGCAAGAGCTAGCTAGGGATAAGGATAAATTGAAAGATTTCTTCTTAATAGAGGAAATTACAGGGAGTAAGGCCTACCAACAAAAGCTTTACGAGGAAAGTCAGCAGGTTGGTAGATTTCTGGCGTGGTCCTCGAAATCTCAAAAAGCTGCACAATTAATTAGCCAAATTAAAAATCCATCAACAGGCATGCTAAAAGATAAGTTGGCTATCGCTGAGGTGTTTCTTGCACATTTCAATCAAATCTACGCTGAAACACAGGGGATAGATGAAGTAGAACAAATGAGTTATTTTCATACATTGGAGCTACCTCTGCTATCGCAGCAGCTTTCAGAGGCATTGAATGCTCAAATAGGAATTTCAGAAGCCCAATCAGTATTAAAGAGTATGCCTAATGCCAAGGCCAGTGGAGCGGATGGGATCCCTGTAGAAGTATATAAGGCATTTCAAGATGAATTACTTCCTTTTTTAGTAAAATTGCTCAATGAAATTAAAGAGGGTATTGATATTCCCAAAAGTTGTAAGGAATCTGTGTTAATAGTCTTTCTTAAAAAAGATAAAGATCCCTGTGATCCCAGCTCTTATCGTCCTATTAGTCTGTTAAATACAGATTATAAATTGCTCATGAAAATCTGGGCAAAAAGGATAGCTCCCTGTGCACAACAAGTGGTTCATAGCGATCAAAATGGTTTTATCCCAGGACGTCTGATGGCTTCCAATACGTATTTTTTAATGCAAGCCATCAATTATTTTTCTATTAATAAGACTAATGCGGTAATTATGATGATGGATGCCGAAAAGGCTTTTGATTTAGTAGATTGGAGTGCTTTATTTTTTATTTTGCGAACGTTTGGTTTCCCGCTACAATTTTTACAGATGCTAAAAAAAGTTTATAGTTCTGCAGAAGCCAAATCATTATTGATGGGTCAGAAGCCGGAAAGGTTATTATTAAACGAGGCACTCGTCAGGGATGCCCGCTACCCCCCCTCCTGTTTTCATTGTTCATTGAACCCCTAGCCGTGAGGATCCGGAAAAACTTAATGATCTCGCCTCCCATTGAGGGGATGGCAAAAATTAAGCTTTACGCAGACGACATTATTTTATATCTGAAAGCAGGGGCAGTTAATGTACAGAACACCTTGGATGAAATCCAAAAGTTTACGCAGGTCGGCGGATACAAAGTTAATCAAGCGAAAACCGAAATTTTTACATTTAATGTGACTCTTTCGGATATTCCAGCTTCTATTCACCTAAAACCACCGCATCCAGTTAGATATCTGGGGATATACGTTACAAATGATTTTGGGCAATTATTTTCTTTGAATTATACTAGTATGCTCACGAAAGTGAAAAAGCTATTAGATAAATGGTCTCTGCTTCAATTATCCTTAATAGGGAGGATCTCCATGGTTAAAATGTCGGTGCTTCCACTGTTCTTGTTCCTTTTTATTAATCTTCCCTTGAAAATCCTGAATCATTATTTTAAGGAGTTGGATCAAATATTCAGGAAGTTTGTATGGAATAATAAACATCCCAGGGTTAAGATAACTACACTACAATTGGATGTAACATCAGGAGGATTGGCACTCCCACATTTTTCAACTTATTATCAGGCTTCTTTAGTTAACTTACTTTCCCAATTGGGTGAGGAAAATTCAGTTTTTGATCAATTCTTTTGCTACATATGCTGAAGGAAAGTGCTATAAGACTCCCCGTGTTTTTACGTCTGGCGAAACTCCCTAAAAAAACAAGATACAAGGTGATACACTGGCTGAGAGAACTCAGTTATTTTTTAAGTCACGAGATATCCATGCATTCCATGCATACACCCCTATACAGGATTGTGTAGTAGGAGGTCTTATACTGTCTAGAGGGCTCTATCAGGTATGGCAAGAACTGGGTTACTCCCAGCTCGGGGATTTTTATAATTATGAAACATTAATTACCTGGGAAACGGTTCGTTTGCAGGCTACTACATTGACCACTGCCCTCTCTCTGAGTTTCCAACAAATAGTTAATTTTCTTAAAACTAATTATTCAATGATGGGTGAGACGGTATGTCAAATCGCTAAGCAGATGGCAAATAAAATGGTAGGGGTTGGTTGTTGGAATCAGTTACTTCATCAAAAGGCCAACTCTGAAGAGATTTTGACGAAAGGGCTCCAAAAAATGTATTCAGAGACGGGCTGTAAGTTTAATACCAAAGAATGGAACCAGCTTAGCGAGCTAGCTGAATAAAGCACTTAGAGGCGCTAATTACAAAATAATGAACTTTTTATCCAGATGGTTATTGTATTATACACCCCTGAGATTGTCTAAAATGTTTCGTACAAGCCCGAATCAATGTTTCCGTTGTAATAAAGAGGGTGATGGTGGATGGCTGCATATATTTTACAAATGTAATCTACAGCAATTCTGGGAGGGGGTTTTTGCCGAAATCCCTCTGATTCTATCCTTGGCAATTCAGCCATCAGCCATGTTGGTGCTATTCGGTTCTTCCGGAGAAGCAAAGTGTTTCACGAAATATCAGCAATATTTTATATTTATTGCAGTTGCTAGATCACTTATTCTTCAAAACTGGAGAACCAATATACAACCCAGTAACGAGCATTGGTTTAATAAAATGGCCAGGACCTGCAGATTAGAAGAGGCCTATGCTAAACATATAGGAGCAATTGTAAGATTCAGGGGTATTTGGCGAAATTTCTCTTCTATTGGGGTTACAGATGAAAGCTGATTATAAGATTTAGGTGCAAATTGCCCATATTAGCACAACACACTTAAAAAGATCCATGATACTTATGTATCCGTTAAAAAATATTTGCACATCGCACTTTGCACTTTTTCTGGTTAAAGATATATCAGCGGCTATAAATGTATGTATTTTATACAAGAATCTCATTCATTGTGATTCGCTATTTTTAGACCAGACAGTATGTAATGGATAAAATTTTAGGGAGTTTGATTCGCCAGTATCCATCTTATAACTGGGGACCACTAAGAATTATGTTTTATATTCTATAGATAAGATTCATCATGAATGTATTACGGAATGGGTTTTATAAATGTCGTTAACTATGATCTATTAATTTCTTGTCTTGCTATTGTTTTGTAAGCTATTTATTACCTACGCTTTTTAGATGTCATTGAGTTTGTGTATTTTTCCTGTTCTAATAAAAATATATTTTTAAAAAAAGACTCTGGACAGAGGAGACATGGCGGCCCTCATCCTCCCAGACCTCTCCACTGCATTTGACACAGTTTTCCACACCACCCTCATCAAACGCCTGCACCACATCAAAATCCAAGGCCAAGCACTCCGATGGATCCGCTCCTGTGTAACTGGAAGGACTCAGTCAGCACGGCATCATACCCCAGGTATGCCCGTGACCTCATCTGCGGAGTTTCGCAAGGATTCTCCCTGAGCTCGACCCACATTCACGCTGTCTCTAGCCAGCATCATCCACTCTTGTGAAATGGACGCCCTCTCCTACTCCGATGACATGCAACTCATTCTCTGCCTCACGGACAAAACGCCCAGTACATGGATCAAGTTCAATGCCTGCATCACTGAAATCACCCACTGGATGAAGACAAACTGTCTAAAGCTGAACACTGACAAGACCGAAGTTGTGATCTTTGGGAAGGGCGCATTACTGTGGGATTCCACCTGGTGGCCAGCAGAGCTAGGCCTAACACCCACCCCCCACCACCCACACCAAGAACCCCAGCATCATCATCAACAGCAAACTCGACATGACCACCCAAGCCAATGCCATCACAACCTCATGCTTCCATACCCTGAAGATACTGAGGAACATTTTCAAATGGTTCCCAATCAGCACCCGGCAAAGCATCACGCATGCCCTGGTCACAAGCAGGCTAGACTATGAGAACACCCTCTATGTCGGGATCAACAGAAAACTCACCAGAAGGCTGCAGACTTTTTCAGAACTCTGCAGCCAGAATCACTCTCAACCTACCACGCCGCACTCACATCTCGTCACACCAGAAGGTGCTCCATTGGCTCCCCATTCACAAACGATCACAATTCAAACTCGTCACCCACACTTTCAAGGCACTACAGGACACTGGCCCAGCATACCTCAACAATCTTACCTGCATTCACAAATCTTCCAGACACCTCCACTCCTCCGAACTCCTACTTGCACAAATCCCACACATACAGACAGACAGATCTGGCAGTAGAGCCTTCTCCTACATTGTTCCTAAAGCATGTAACGACCTGCTTCTACACATAAGAGCCTTCTCCTCACTTCTTGAATACCACAAGAAGCTGAAGACCTGGCTTTTCGAGTAGTACCACTTGGACCTAGATGTGGCAAGAATCACACCTGCTCAGTGCCAGGATACCCTCCCGGGTGATCATGCATTCTACGAATCTGCATACCTTAACATAACAGGCAGTTGTGGCAAGTAAGGCATCAGTAACTCATAAGGTAGATGGCTTCCTGCAGCATGAATATGAATGTGGTTCTAGAAGGGATTTCAAGTTCTCACATTGGAATGTTAATCTCCCAGATGCATGATGTTATTGTATTCTCTCATGGATTGATCCAGCCATCACCAAGTGAACTACATCCCTCTTCATATAGATAAACTGCTCGTCTTACCTGGTGGTTTACAAGAAGAGTGTAGGCAAACAATAAAGTAGTCAGGTGTACTGTTTGTATTTTACAGGCGAGAGGACTTACGGTTAGACAGGGAAGTTGTAAAGTTAGACACAGTCATACTGAGTGTCTGGGAGACTATATTAAGAAGGGCCCAAAAAGAAGCTCAATGTGTTGTTCATAATTCTTAAGAGTCCAAGCCACTTTTGTTTGAAGGCCGAGGACAGTAAATGTGCTCCTGGTGGAAGAAATTTAAAGAGGTGAATCAAATGGGCTGTGGTCACAATTCAGTGGCCCACACCTCACCTTAGATTGTCCATATATGCTCGTTACAATCTGAATGTAATAAATACATATTCCTGTACTTCTTTTCTGGGTCCAGGGAGAAGAGTGGGTCACGTCTAAATCTACAATAGTACACGTTGCATGCAGATCATTACAAGTACTGTTCATTTGTAGGTCACATGCTCTGTTGAACTGCAAAGCAGTACCCCTTCATCCATTTGAAGTGAGACTTGCAGAAAGTACTTGAGCCAGTAAATTAAGTATTTAAAACAGTCTTACCAACTTGTGCTTCTTTTGCGACCTATACATCCAGACAGTAATGTTAGGTGAATGTGTGAATAGGAAGTAACAGCTGTACAATATCAGTTAAATGAATGCTCGCAGGAAAGCCATTATGGCTTCTTTTTGTTACAAGTACAGCTTGCGCGTGGTCTCCTTAAAGTGTTAGTATAGCCTTTAGGGGGAAAAACCAAACCACTTTTTATGATCCACCTGGCAACGTCTGCTTTGGAAATAGCTTCTCTTTGCTGGGGTTGTGCCACAGCAACAAACGTTTGGTCTTGATCCTAGTGGAGGCATCCAACCAATGTGTTGAATGATAGCTCACCTAGTATCAAGTGGGATTAAGGACTTTTCTGCCTCATTTTGAGGATTCTGGAAAATGTATGTACCACAAAATAGTAATTTATCTGAAATGAAGACACTACCTTTGGTAGGAAAAACAGGGGGTGAGTGTGTAGTACTGCATCTAAGGACCTGCAAGAACAGCTCCTCTACTACCAAAGCCTGTAACTCACTAATCCTGCGTAATGTTGCTGGAACTAGGAACATTATCTTCCAAGTCAAGCTGTTGCAGAGTACATGCATGTAATGGTTTAAAAGGCAACAACCCGTTTTAAGAAGGTGGTGGGTGCACTTAGGAATTGGTCTTGGAAATCTCCATAAAAGGCTTTGTGACAGGTAGAAACTGCTGTCCAGTGTCTCTCCATATTCATTCTTCTAAGGTTGATACAATGAGAACCACTCAGTGGAAGAACAGACATTTGCTATTTAGCAGGAACGCAGCCCAAGCACGGGGTTGACCATGCACTTTACAAATGCTTGTTATTTGTGAGCCAAACCTGACTGCTGTAAGGTAAGGAGATAGTGAATGATATCTTGGACCATTGCTTTAAGATGCTTTTTATCAATGGTCCCATACTGTGCACTGTTTCCAACACATCCAGCTCGCTAAAGCTAGGCATTTGGAGATAAACGAATATCTTGGGATTGGGGTTAGAAGCCCCAACCCCTGTAGGCTTAACAAGTCAGCCTGATATGCAAAGCGTGAATAGATAAAACGACCTAATAGGAATTAATACCACAGCGGACAACCCCATTTTGGAGCAATGCAGCCAGTCATAGGTGCTTGAAATCAGGTGTCTTGCAGGTGACATATGGTAAATATGGCAGCGGTAGAAGCATCAGCTTCTACCCATCCACTCACGAAGCATTCCCATGGGCTGTGAACGCGGATACGTGAAACAATTTCACAATTTTATAAAATAGCTATGGAGGACTTGTACAGTGTACTTACATTGGGAAGTTTCTTAGTTGTATTAATTGTGCTACCCATAACACAAGTGCTTCCTCACTTCTGAACAATGCCATTATGTCTGCGTAGCACTACCTTGAGTTACAGCACCTTTAGAGATACTTGAAATGAAATGAAATGAATTTGTACTTGTAAAGCGCACTGCTACCCTGAGGCTTCCTGGCGCTGAACGCATACCGCTGTGGAACCCTTCCTGGCTTTTTTCCCTGTGAAATGTCCACTCCTGGGCACCCCCAAGGTGAAGCCAGGCATCCCAGCGCTGGTGGGGCCGTTGTGGAGATTAAGCAAGCTATTGCCCAGAGTTGCAGAGTGGGACCCATGATTAGAATAGGCACCGAGGCGAGAATGATCAGGTCCGAGGAAGTTGAGCCCAAGACCCGCCGAGGCGGGAATTGAACCCTGGTCCCAGGCCAGATCTCTGCATCAGGGTCTGCCGCTCTAACCATTGAGCCACACTTCACACTACTTGGAACACTTGTTCCATCAACTGCAAGTGACTGTCGAACAAGAGACCGGTTTCACTCCCCACAGTATCTTTATATTGTGCATATACGTCTTAGACTATTCTGATGGTTCAGTTTTACACTCTGGACACCATGTCGCACACAGCAGATTGTGGAGATGTACCCCTGGTATGAGAGTGGGTACAAGACTGGCAAGGTCATCCTGAATGTTTTTATGAGTAGTATTCCTGCAGACTTTATGGGTACTGGAACATTCCAGCCTGCTAGATTGCGGGCTTCAGGTATTCTTGGTCACAGATCTGTAAAGATAGGGGATGGATGCAGGGCTTTAAGTGGGCCGGGTCTCACCGGTGCTGAGCACCGGCAGTTTTTTAAAGGGGGCCTCGAAACGGGTCTCTATCGGGCTCTGTTTTGTGCCCTGGCACAGGCGGTCTGTTTTTTTCCGGACTGCAGTGACAGCAGGCACATCGATGTGCGCTGCTCACACTGCTCACTTCTCGCTAGTGGAGACGTTACGGCATGACGTCATGCCAGGTGAGCGTTCTAGAGGAAGGGAAATCCTTTAAAGAGAGTCATGGTCTCTCTGGATTTCCCTTCTCTTATTGAAACTCATGAGCAGCAACATTGTCGTGGTGTCACCAGGGCTTTAAGTGGAAGCTTTTTCAATATTATATACAAGCCATAGTTGCTGCTTATTTATCCTATGCGACTAACAACCACAACAACAAAAAAAACATTGACAAAGCCAATAGTCCTGACTTGTTGTAGGTATGATGTTACTTGTTTTATCATATATCTGGATGCAATGACAGAAACAGCAAAATACAAGTCGGGCAGCACACTATGCTAAGCACAGATTTTTAGCTTACGTGTTTTAAGCCACGCCCCTAATTACATTGGCCACGCCCCTTTGAGAGCCCACCCTCCCCAGTTTTTTCATCCCACTTAAAGCCCTGGGTGGATGACTAATACAGTTGTGTTTGTGGACCTAGACTCCAGGTGGCCGGTTTTACAAGTCACCTGCTGATCTGTTATAGAATTTAATTTACGGGTAAGGTTTGTCAGAGGGAAAGATATCAAAATGTATAGTTAACTAAAAATGGAGCACAGAGACCTCCACTAGACTTTCCTAACCAACAAAGGGGTAAGCAGTGAAGATTGTGCACAATCTCATGAACATTTGCTAATAGTGTGGGTGGGTGTCATAAAGCACATATGGCATGCAAAAGCATGGCTACTTTGAGAACACTGTACGAAAAATACAGAGAATGGTTACATATAGATTAATGTTGGAAGAAAATCAGATTTGCAATGAAGAATGCCAAAATGGTTTGTTGTAAACTGAAAATGGTCTGCATGCTGAAGATGAAAGAGTATCTATAAGAGGTAACACTTCTAGTGGTAGATGGATAACAGAAGTTAATATACATCTCCACTAGTATCAGCCATTTACCATGCTCAGCCCAGATCTTCACCAGCTCTGTCCAATGTACTGGCCAGTCATACCATGACCACAGAACACTTCTGATGACACTTTTCTCACACAAGAATAGATGAAAGGGATAATCTGGGCATCCACAGACAGAATAACATACCACATACCCTCCCAGTAAATTCAGCAATAAATACACATCAATGCACTCTCCTTCCTTGGACACACTTAGCATTACATCATACCTCCTTCATCTTCTTTCCACACAATTGGGAAAGACTCAGGATGTACACACAGATTTTTTTTCAAGGTTGTTCCTAGAACATGCCCACCACTAATGCGCCTCCAATTTTGTTTTCAAAGTCGCCACCCCGATGGACACCGCTGATGTGACAGATTTTTTGGGAAACATCCTTTAGGACGAAGCCAGAATCACGCTGTGCCTTCACAGCGTAGGAAATAGAACAAACACATCTTTAGCATGCATTCGTGCAGCATGCAAGTCATTACGACGACTTGCTGGGGGAGGGTGGAGGGGTGGGCACGTTGGTGGAATGGTGTTGGATTTAAAGTCCAACACCTTCCCTACTGTTGTGCAGACTGGAGTTGGAATAGTAAATAAAGCTATTCCAAAATCCAGCACCCCCCTAAGGCAAGTCGTTATAACGACTTGCGTGCCGAAAGAATGAGTGATAAAGAAGCGTTTGTTCTAATGATGGCGTTCAGAAGGCATGCGTGGAAAACGCATGAGGAATCCAGTCATACATTTGATTTGTTTTTCACATGGATATCTCCCAGATACAAATTGTGCCTTCGATTTTAATTTTTTTAATTTTTTTATCAGGATCCCTCCCCGACAAAAATGGCCACACTTGGCTCTTAATTCAGAAGCGTGCGCCTAAAAAACTTACACAACACTCTGTATGTCAGCTGCACACTCTTCAACTACTGTTAAACTTAGAAATAAGATAAAGCAGTCTCCTCTCATAATTAAACTTTTTGCCAAACTATTGTTAAAACTTCTAAGCATAGGAAGCTAAACTCTGTATGCACCTTTTTAATCTTGAGTTGACATTTTACATGGCAGTAACTAAAGGGCAGGTATTACTAAAGAAATTGAACGGCAAGCACACATGAAGCATGAAGCCATACACTTAGTAACATGAGATGGAAGGGAATAATGGGAACTGCTGGTCCCAACCTTTACAAAACTACAGCAGACAAACTAGAAGTTCAAATAAGTCTTCTTGTTGCACCTTGATACAGATCTGTTAATAACGAACTTGCAACCACTTGTGCCATTTCTCAGCACAGATAGATTATCCAACCCCTTTTGTCTACCCTGTGTATTGAGAAAACAAAACTGTGCACTTTTCCTTTGAGACGGTAACTCCAAACTGGCATCAGATTGCGCGCAACACTGGCTTTTTACACATCCAGGTGTCTGTCCGTCTTCTCTTCAATATAGTCACAGACATCCAGGGCTACTTGGAGATGACAGCTTGTGGTGCTCAAAAGCACCAAGAAAGGCAGAGCACGCCCTTTGGAACAGGAAGCAAGTGGCTCGCTCAGGTACGGCTGAGTTTATTTTTAAATAGGTCTTGTGACAGCCAGCTCTTGGTATGTATTCAAATTTGTTGAGGCAAATCGTTCCGAACAATATACCACAATAAACAGTATTTTTTTAAATGAGTGCACAAGTCGTAAACCACTTCAGGGACACACACATGGCATCTACTGGTACTACAACTAGCACCCACAATGCTTAATGCTCAAACAAAGGGAAGCAGAACCTTCTCTCCGCTTTAATGCTGCTTGAAAAAACAGGCTAACGGCTACTTTATTCAGCATCATGCCAAAAAAACAAAGGGCAGTAGCTCCAAATATATTTCTTTTATTCCTTGCTGTACATCTTGTGGAAATATTTTCTCAAGTTCAGTTTTTTCACTTTATACTTTCACTGTTACATTTGGGTTTGTTACCTTTTCAACGATTCATTTACAACGACAAGAGATAAAGCTTCTGTCGTTTAAATAAAAAAATGGCATTAATATTAGTTCGTTGTTTCGTACCTTACTTCACACGTGTATCCTAACATGGAGCTAATACAATTGAAACAAACTTGATATGACGAGTTGGTGTGTTTTCCTGGCTTAGGCTAGCTAGGCCTTGATGCCATCTTGTTAAAAATGGATGCTGTAAAATAATGTTCATTCTATGTTTATATTTTTCGCTCGATGCTACGTGCAGCAATGTGGATTGTTTATTTCTGAATGACACTGTTCAAGGAGCCTGCTAGAAGTGTTATTTTGCAACATAATTCAAGGCACACTGAACTGCATTCATTCACACTACTTCACTGTTTTTCATGTAACTAGTTTGTTCTACCACCTGTATACGACATTAGGTCATAAGGGGCGAATCAATATTCATGTAGTGGGCTAGTGCTAAGCTTATGTGACGTTTTAGAATGTAATAATGTGATTTGTTGGCGCAAAGAGCATATCATGCTGACTGTACTTTCCAATGCAAGAACATTGTAAATAACTTCCTAAATTTGGGGGTAAGCTCGATCTTTTTGGTCTGTACTAGGGATGCTATCCGATTTCTTGCTGATTTTGCTACACATTTGATATTTAGACCATTTCCTATAATTGTATACCTTATTACATTTCCTTTGGTGAGAACCTTTATGGCACATTGACTATGATTAATACTTCATCTGAAATCTTCTGATTTTCTATTGCGACAGAACGCTTAATAAATCTTCAAGGTTTTTTCTAAATTTCTAATCTCAATCTCCTTTTAAGCCCGTCCTTTCTTATTTACTGCAGTTTGGAAATGCTGCTTTTAAACTTCTGTCAAGGGACACATTGCCTCATAACATAGAGGTTACCACTGTCCCCGATCCACCAATGTTAAGCTATCACACTGCCCCTATATTTTGCTGGTACTGGATGAATACCTTTGCTTTTACCAGGCCATCATTTAGGTAGGATAAGCATCAATTCCTCTCCCTTAGATCTGCTGCTACTGCAGCTAGGCATTTTGTGAACACTCATGGGGCTGATTTTATCGCGAAGAGTAACACTGTGAATACAGAATGTACCTAGTCCACAACGGAGCTCAAGAACCTTTTGTGACCATCTTTCATTGGTATGCGGAGATATGCATCCAAGGGTCTATTTTAGCAATATAATCCCCTCTTCGTAAACGTAGGATGACCTCCTGCAGGGATTTAGCCTGAAACAGGTAAGCGACTCAGGACCTATGTTTGAATACTTTACCAAACTCGTACAAACAAGTAGGGTACAGCCATATTACACTGCATAATGCAAACCTTGAACTCGACATTAAAATTGGGGGAGTACCTAGGCACGTACGAGTTAGGCCAGACATAGAAGAGGGAACTAGCATTTCTCTGCACTCTTAAGTGCCGATTGCCTCAGTGCTTAGCATTTAGCCTCGATATAGAAGATGGACAAATTATTTCCCTGCACTCAAAAATGGCGCAAATTGAAGATGCCACCATAGACAGGACTGGGTGAGACAGAACCACGCAGGGGATTTAACCCAAGACAGGTAAGCGATTCAGAACTTATGTTTGAATAAGTTACAAAAATCGTCCAAATAAGTAGAGCATAACTATATTACACTGCATACAGTTCAAATTAATGTTTTTATATTGATGATACAGACATTGACAAGACTGCAATAACCGTATGCGTATACTAGATTAGGATAGAACATATCAATTTACCACGTTAACTGATGTTTTCAAACTGGTGACTCAAACCATATGCGCCTATCATATCTGGAATTAACCTATCATATGAAATTTTAATACAATAATGGTACAGTTCTGTCAAATCAGATGCATACATAAATGGTCGAGGCACTCGGCAACAATGACAATATCAACAACGGCATGGATTTCATGCGAGTACAAGTTGCAATGAATATTTCTCTGTCTTTGTACTACAGATCACATATAACTGGAGGATTTAACCATATGCTCGTGTGTAGTAAACCCACTACTGACTTGCAACAACTACATTAACTTTTTACACCTAAATACTCGGAGCACCACTCTTACCTTCACTTTTATCCTCACTTATGTTCTCATTCTCTTCACCTGACACTGATCTCTATCATCCTTAGCATTTTTACACTAACACTTGGGATATACCTGTACTATTATGCTCGTAAGCCAGTGCCTGACAAAGCTAAAGTAGATGATTTTTTTTATTCTGAGCACGATAAAATAAGAGTATGAAATAATACAGAGATGGGATAAGATGACGCTAGGTTTTTACTGTCACCATAAATATATTCACAATAAGGGATATGCATGAAGTGTTTCACAAAGAGACAGTCTTTCACTCATGGAGGTGAATATATTATATAACTGATGTATTTATACTCCAGATTCCCTTACTTTACAGCCTTGGAAAAACCCCAGGCCTCATAGCCATACAGAGGGCGAAACACGTGTTGGAACAACTTGGAATGTATCTGGTATAACCTGAATGCATCTTATACAATATGTCAATGAACCAACACTGGAATATATCGTGCGAAATATGTCAAGAAATCAAGTTGTTCAACAAAAGTGATGTAACTTATGAGAACACCTAAGGAAAATAAAAAATCTTATGGAAAAAGAACAAACTTGTTAATTTATGAAAGAATCTTCTACATGACTGCGCAAGATAATAAGATGTGGAATTTTGGGTAGATACACTCTACCCTCATCTGCTATATGTATGTGGATCGGTGCAGTTACCTGCTGGCTGTATCTGCTGCATCGTGGACTGACTTCAGATAGTCGTTATTGTCTTTCCCTCTTGTATGATATTATTTTTCCTTTTATGTTAGTGCTAAGAGAGGTGCTGTAGGCGACGGTTTTATTCCCATTGCTGGTGTCTGTACCTGTAAAAGAGGGCATTGGAGTTGCCATTCTTCAATTTGAGCGCTGCAGAACACTCCATTTTTCTTCCAACCCGCTTGTTCTTTGTACAGTGACTGTGGTTGACTCTGAATGCTTCTCTTCCCTGTTCTAATACACTGGGCAGCCGTGGGCAGGAATTGGATTCTTCTCAGAGAGCAGAAGTATTCCCTGTAGGAAGCAGGATTCCATCTGCTCGTCTTCGAGTTTGATGTTGTAGGTGTCAGGTACCATTTTTACAACTGGATTGTAGACTGTGGTGGGTCTTGAGGGGTGTGTGTCTCAACTCCCTCTGGTGAATCATGGCGTCTTCTTTGAAATTCCCCTTTGATAGGATTCTTCGTCAAATTCCTCCTTCTACGCGAAGATTTCTTCTCCCACAGGTTCTGGAGTCATTGGCAGTTCCAGTTCTTCAATCCTCTTCCAGATTTTACTTCGACGTTTGGAAGAAATCCTACATCCCTTCATGGACTTGTCGAACTCTTTTTTCTCTCTTCATCAAAGCCTCCATCTCGGCCTCCAGACACCTTTTGATGTCTAGTGGGTTCTGTTCAATGTCGATTGTAGAAGCCATTCTTTTCCGCGCTGAAGGTTCTTCTTTATGGTATTTCTTCTCCACACGTGCTCTGGATTACCCCTCTGTGTCAAGGACGGTTAAGAGGGTTTGCTGCCTGCAGGCTCCCTGGGTTTGGTCAGAGGGGCTCCTTTGACTTGTGTGTGCTTCCACCACTGTGGATTTCATAGCTGACATGATTTGGGGTGCTTGGATTCTAAGACTATCAGCTCTGCCCCCCTTGGGATTTTACATTGTATATGCAGCTTTCAGCACCGCTCGACGTATCCCTTTCAAAGTCAGCAGCATCTGAATCTTGCCCCTACGCTGTGTCCTCTCTTAACTCGTTCACTGCTGACATTTGAGACTAGAGGTAAGGAAATCAGACAAAGTAGTGGGGAAAAGAGGAGACCGGTTCCTCTTAGAAATTAGACTATGTCCTCTC
Source organism: Calotriton arnoldi (assembly GCA_963921515.1). Taxonomy (NCBI): domain Eukaryota; kingdom Metazoa; phylum Chordata; class Amphibia; order Caudata; family Salamandridae; genus Calotriton; species Calotriton arnoldi. The sequence goes on along the minus strand of CAWUFW010016750.1, from coordinate 1,266 downwards.
TAATACAGATGACTGGCAATTAGTCATTATGAGATTGCCATTTACAGACTCTCTGCCCCTCCAACCAGGATTTCGCAGCTTTGGGTGGCAAATTTGACAGTCAAATAAATGCACAGTTTGTAGCCGAAAACATCAAAATTCGCAAAAATTTTTATCCAGTAGGCAGAAAATATGCCTGCCACAAAAAAAGTACTGCATGGCCTATGCTCTGCCACTTCTGTAGGCTGTTCTATGTCAAACCGTAACTTTGCAGTCTCCAGCAGCATAGTGCTTCAGATTGGAGGATGTCTGATGCCAGAGAGCAGATTGCAATATGAAACCTTCTCTTTCTGGCATCGGGAAACCTGCATTACTGATAGTGTGCAGGGCAGTGGGGGTTGGAGATGGGGTGCATCATAACAGTCTTGGGAGGGGAGGTGCGAGGGCCATTTTGCAAAACAGATCGAGAGGTCTGGACATCAGTGACATGTAGAGGTAATAGAGTGCTGCAGAGAGGCTCCAGATGTAGGTATGAGCTACAAAGACAGTCAATAGGGATGTGGGCTGTAGAGTCTGCACCGAGGCTACAGGAAACAAGCATTGGCATAGCCAATAGGTCTCGCCTTTGGGACCTTATAAGTGTTTAGCCATGCAACAGTTGATGTTGTTGCACCAAGGATATTGTGCTGCATAACTAAATACTTATAAGGTCCCAAAAGCGAGACCTATTGGCTATGCCAATGCTTGTTTTATTTCCTACCTTCTGCTTTGTAGTATCCTTTTCTTATGCATGTGCTGCATAAACTGTTGCTTTTGGAGAGGGTTCATTGTTATTCTGAATATCTTTTTGAAGTGGATGGGCTTCCATGGTCAATTAAAATGTTTTAGAATCCTTGACTCCTCCCATGGTGGTAGTTTAGCACTAAAGTACCCTTCCTGTTCGGCTCCAGGCAATCGATTTGATGTAGTCCACCACCTTCTGACTGAACGGTCAGTGTGCACGTTTGGGGTTCAATGGCACCGATGTTAAGTAATGCAAAGACTGAAAGCATCGATGTTGCAACTGGACAGGCATGTACTTTTAATTCCAGTTTTCCCAACGCCCTCTCCCCGCAAAAAACAATGTCAAATGGACCCCGAGGATTGACTGTGCCAGTTTGAGGGCTCCAATAAGCACCTCTGGCTTCTCTGAATCGGGGACAATTAAAGAGAGTGTGAGAAAGTCTGTGAGAGAGAGTGTGTGAGAGAGAGTGTGAGAGAGAGAGTGTGTGAGAGAGAGAGAGTGTG